>JAPYZL010063442.1:0-11963 GCA_030522825.1 Platygaster orseoliae | reverse complement strand
AAAAAATATTGTATGCTACACGAGACAAAAAGGATGATTCCAACGAGTGCAATTGCGCACTCGCTTCGCTCGTGCCCAAATTTTGCACTCGTTGGAATAATCCTTTTTCTCCCTTGTAGCATAAATATCTATTTTCCCAAAAAATTCAGTCCTAATATTTTTCCCCAAAAATTTTTAACGATTTCTAAGAATATGATACAATTAATAATTTATTACAAAATTATTTCACATAGCTATGTACATAAAACATAGAAAATGAAAAAATACTAAAAATTTGACGGGTTGTATAAGACATTGACGAAAACGAAGGAAATCGCAATAAGTTTTTTATATTAAAGAAATTAACTGTCGAATTCGAATTTCAGTTTAAATCGTTCGAAAAAAATTTTCAGGAAAAACTTATTTTCGGAATTAGAATATCTGGAAAAAAGGAAGTCTGGGAAATTTGGACATTGGCAAAAATAAAAAACATGGGAAAAATATTTCGGGAGAAAAAATATTTGGAAAAAAAATTCTTGGGAAACGTTTTTCTTGAAAAAACAATTTCGGGAAAAGTTTCCCCCACCGATCAGAAACATTTCCATGCATGATTTCACAAAGTTTCAAAACGTACAGCTATCATCGATGCGCCTAACAATAAGTGAATTTGGTGGCGTTAATCATTCCTATCAGAAATTTCTGTACATATATGTATACACAGATTTCCAACTTCTCTGATACAATTTTTCCTGCCAATAACACTAATAGCAACCCTGGCGATGAAACATACACCAAACATACATTATATACCAAAAATGTCGATTATAGCAAGTATTGGGGTCTTGATAAATTATTTTTAAATTGCAATCTTGGCGTATTTCTGTCGGAAAAATATCAGTAAATTCCTGAAAAAGATAAACTTCGCTACTGCAGACATTTCTAAAATGAATTGTTTACCTTGAATCGTAATTAAAAATTGATGAAATCGTCTAGAATATTAACCCAACCTCACCAAACCTAAGCTATTTCATTCATTTCAAAGTGAATATATAGTGTGTAATTCATTTTGAAAATGCCTGATGGAGTTGAGTTTAACTTTTTGAGGAATTCTCAGACATTTTTTTGTCAGTGATTAAAAAGTGATGTGCCAGGACTCGACTGTTTGTTAAAATTACTATAATTTGTCAGAGCTTTTTCATAATAAACGCTATAGCAAAACTTTTGAAACAATGCCCTAGCATGTATACAACATTGGTTTCGACTATACAAGCAAGAAATTCATGAAAATCATCACACACCAAACATATATATCATATCTAGTGTATTTTTAAAAGCCAGTTAAGCAAAACGTACAATCTATCAGTATTTTTTTCACTTTTTCTTTCGTAGTATCTTGCAGAGCTTTTCGATCAAATAAACGAGAACGCTCAAAGTGAAACCAAAAAGGAAGAGAACAAAAATAGGACCTAGCGATTCAAAATCTAGTTGAGTTCTAATGGTTCGTTTTTCAACCTCGGTGTCTGTTTTGGTTCTGAATTTTTCCCACAAACGAAACAGTGTTCCATCTTCGTAAAGTTTCAGTATCCTTAAGAAAGTTATCTCGTATTGATATAATTTCTACACTCTTACATCAAAATGTTACAAGTTTTTGCGAAAGTGCAGATTAAACTAAAAGATCGAAAAAGTGAATGTAGAAACTTACTGGGTATTAATCATTTCTTTGTAGGGGCTGTTTTTGCGCAAGATCATTGCGACATGATATTCACTCCCCGTTTTTATCTCAACCAATTTGCAAGGGAAATCCATGACTTCATCTCAGAAAATCAATCGAAAAACAAATAATGCTACTTTTTCATTGCAAACCTAAAGGACACATTATGTCTTGAATTATTCTTTCAATAATTGAACATATCAGTCGCTTGCATATCCTTACTTGAATTTCGTCACACTTACCTGAACTGCAGCTTCAAGATCTGTTCGAGGCAAGTTCTTCTTTAAGAATTTTGCCAATCTGATTACTCGTGTATCGTTCCTGTTGATCCACTCATGAAATACTGCGTTTTTCACGATAATCAGATCGTGCGATTTTGCATGCAGAAAACTTTCCATGTCGTGGAATGGTAAGGAAGGTTTCAGAATCACTAGATAACTCGCAGTATAATCGGAATAAATCGATGAAATCAAAAAAAAGTAACAAATGTACACATTACGATCATTTTCACTGGCCACATTTTTTATTTTTCTGTTGAAATACATTATTTATATATTCGATTGACAGGGGAGTAAAAAAATTAATACTCAAAAGGTATTCAACTGATCAAAAATAAGTGTTACCTTCCGTTCTTTGCTGACAGAATACTCTCCAGACATCAAATGTACTGTCATTCAGCTCTTGAGTGCGATTATTTTTATTTTTATCGTATTTCTTAACCAAAGCAATCAACAAAGCTGATGTTAAAATTATCAGTAGAAGTGTAGACCAGATTCCATAGCCAAAAGCCTGTAAAATAAATTAATAAGTGTGGAAGTATAATTTTATCAACTTTCAATCATTCTAGGACTAATTAATGATTTTCCATTGCACAGTATGATACAAAATTATTTGAGAGCTTTTTATGTTTGTGGTAAATTTAAAAAATTCGATGATTGTCGATGTAAAGAAACATAATGACACGCAATGACTGTCTCAAGTACTATAAAGTCATTACCTCAAAATATGCAAGCCGTGATACAACATAAGTATCAGGTTTTTTCGCGTAGAGGCAAGCATGATCTTTTGTCAATGGATGTGTAAAATCAACGGCATCCAACCTAACGATATCATGCCAAAAAGATTGATACCGATATCAACCTTGCCAGAAGCGACTTTTCCGATCATTCCATTCCACTTTCCATCCGTAATTTTTTCATTCCCATGAAAATCATCTTGTATGTAGGAACCAGTAGAGAAATTCAGAGATTTTTGTAACTCCTTCAAAATCGAGCCGTGAAAGCTTTGATGTAATCCATTTCTGACAGTCTTTGTGAATAGAGTCTGAAAAATTATACATTTAAGATATTTTATGGACACACTGTATGTTTTAAAATTTTGAAAAACAAACAACATTTACTCTCAAGACTCCAACGTTGAGTTTTATGCCATTCAAATTTTTTCGAAGCTTAACTTTCTTCGAAGGATTAGGTTTTATTGGATTCCATACGTCAATGTCGAAGATTTTGATTCGTTTTCCAGATTCAAAATGACTTGGTGAATAAAGTGTGCTTTCAAATAATACAGATGCTTCGGTTTTTTCACGAAATAGAGTCAGGGTTTTGTTTTCTTCATCTTCGAAATTTCGCATTTCTTTACCGTAAATCAAAAGCTATTTCGGATAAGTAATCTCCACTTTTGTTAACATGGTATCGAGTTCTTTCAGTGAATTCGCCGTTACCAGAAATACTACAAATAGTGATCTTTGATTTTCGGCATGGTTTTTTTCGATTACTTCTGTGACTTTAGACAATGTTGTGCTCGTGACGCTGATTGAAGCACGAGATAAATTCATTGCCAGGCTGTGCATTTTCGTAATGTTCTGGAGATCTAGAAATTTCGTTTTCTTTTAAATTTCATCTTCAGTTTCAACTTCATTCATCATCGATAACGTTTTTTTTTTATTTTCAAAGTGAGAATATTCAAAACGATTGAGTAAGAATTTTTCGCATTTTTTGTTTGAAAACTCATACAGTACTTACTAATGTATGTTAAAAAATGATCTAATTTGAAAAAATTAAAAATAAGTTGGTCACGAAGTTTCTTTTTTAATAAAAAAAATTTTTTTTGACAAGAATTTTGTTGTTATACAGTGAAAAAAATATTGTTCGAGTTAGTACCTGATGAATTTTTTCGTTGCAAGCCTGAATTATAAAATGCCGAAAATTTTCTCGATATATACTTCCCTGTTTTGCTAAGATATAAAAAATTGCTTAAAACTGTAATTAAAAATTTTTTTTTTCAAATTTGTCCTAATTGTTTATCCTACAAAAACATCAATAATGTAATAAAAAGGCCTTTATTTATTTCTATCAATTTCTTGTAAAAATAAATGAAAAAATATAGAATTCATATTTCATTAGCGTTACAATTATGCCAATTATATAAATAATTGAATACGTTAATTGCACTGTCGCCAAAAACTTTTTGTTTTAGATTTTTTTAAAACCTATCTATTTCTAAGCCAAAACATCGTTTAGTTTTCAAATGTTCACATGATTTGAAATTAGAAGAAAGTTCTTGAGTTTTTTCACTTTCAGAAATGAAAAAATTTTTAGCATTCGATTTTTTATGAATACGATCAAACCATCCAAAATAATTTTCAACGAAAATAATAAACTTAATAAAATTTTCACTTTCATTTCATCTTCATTTATCTCTATCGATTGAAGCAAAAGAAGTTGAAATAAATACAAGCCTTCAAATTGGATTTTCGAAACAAGTATCGTAAAATTCTAAAAGTACCAACAATATTGCTTTTCACTTAGCGCTAAGTGGTGGCTCTATATGAACCGCGCCGAAGGTCATTTTTTATGTCTATTTCTTTTACAAAACATGCCTGTCTTTCAAAGTAAAAAAAATTTCTGTGTTCCAAAATTATTTTGCAACGTAAATAAACTGAATAAGTAAAGTTATCGATTTTTCCGCAGAACTATACAGTTTTGGGAAATTTATCATATGTGACGTGATCTGAGAAAAGGGACCTTCTCGACAAAAGTAAAAATTAAATGGAACACTGTGGAAAACGTTGAACTTTCGTTCAAGCCCATGTAAATAATTTTCTTCATCTATTTATGGTTGAGGTACACTTTTCCCAAAATCGCTTTCCCAAAAATATTCTTTCCCAAAAACATTTTTTTCCTATATTTTTTCTGTCCAATTTTTTTTCCCATTAGAAGTTGTTCCGAAAAAATTGTTCCGAAAAATTCGGTCCCTATTTTTTTTCTCCCAAAATCTTTGAGAATTCCTAAGAATGCGATAAAATTTATAATCAATCACAAAATCATTTTACATAGCTCTATATGGTATAGAAAATGACAAAATACTAAAAATTCAACGTGTCGTATAAAACATTGACCAAAAAATAAGCGAAATCACATTAAATTGTTTATAGAAAAAAAATTAACTGTCAAAATCGAATTTCAATTCAAATCGTCATAAAAAATTTCTGGGAAACACTTATTTTGGAAATCAGAATATCTGGAAAAAAAATTTCTGGGAAATTTCGACATAGGGAAAAATAAAAAGCGTGAGAAAACTTTATTTTGGGAGGAAAATAAATTGAGACAAAAGATTTTTGGAAAAAAATCCCCACATACTTTATAGTTCGTTTAAGAACTAAAATTTTGGTATTTTATAATGCACAGCGTTAAATATTTAGTAAAAAACTTAAAGAATCAATCAAAATACGACAATCGATTTTTCGCAGAGGAGGTCCCTTTTCTCGGATCGCATCACATAAAGTGTTATAGTAATTCAAATATTAATAACCTCATACATCTATAATATTCATGAATATTTTCTATTCTTATCAAAAAAAATTTCATACTATTTTCGAAATAGCAAAAGCAAGTTTCTTTTATCACTGATGATAGGAAAAATTTGTCCTATATTTTACTATACGTGAATAAAAGTTTAACATTTTTTATACTTTAATAAACTATGTGGAACGTTTTTTTCAATAATTTCGTTCACTATGCAGGATAAGAAACCGAATTACTCACCCATTCCTTGACTATCGTCATCAGGAAAGAAAAGATACACACTCGTTGTCGTCGAATATTCGAGAATGCTCAAAATAGACCTAGTGCGCTTTTCATAATCGATTGAAATAACTCCAAAAGTTTTGACAAAAATTAAGAGAAACAAACACGCAGCGTATTTAGCCATTTTGATCGCGACTGGTTTCTCGAGAAATCTGGTCGCAACTACTCAAATTTCCTAGTAGAAAATTATCGTGCAATACAAAAATCACTTCATACGTCGTTAACGATGTTTTTTCCTGATTCAAACGTTACTGAGTGGAAACATTGTTTTACGTTTTGAAAACGAAGGGATTTTTTATGCAAAAAAACATTTCAAACTCAATTATATTGAGAGCTTTTCCCTAACTACTACCAACACGTACTTTGGGTGTAATTTTTGAAATAGCAATCATAGAATGGTATTCCGAAAATAATTCTGAGTTTCATAGTAACATCGATTTTTTGGTGAATCTACAAAAACTTGTGATATTTGAAATTTCGCAGAGGTCTAAAACAAAAGTGTAGATGAAAAAATGCACTATCCTTTCAAGGTCAATCTGACAAAAAAAAATGCAACGTATGAACTTCGTCTCAAGAATTAGCAAGTGATTTATCAGCGTCTTAAATGCAATATCAGTTGATGTGAAACCGTAAAACAGTTTATCAACAACTATAAACTGTTTCACTCCATCCAAAAAATGTTTAAATTTGAAATATACTCAAAAGTTAGTGAGTAAGCAAGTTCATTTTCAGCTAAAAAATTTTTAAATTTATATCAATAATCCTAGTTAAGAGTATTGAATTTTTACAAAATCAAATTTAAACTTAAATAGAACTGTCATAATAAACTACTAAAAACTTGCTTACAATTTCATTTATTTGAGTTATTTAATAATATCGTATATGATGAATCAGATATTACCGTAAGTCTGACATTTTATAATGTATAAAAACTTACATTCGAAGTGGATTATAATTGCACTTTGAACATCTGTTAAAAATTGATACTTTAACAAAAATCTAGCAATACATTTTTTTGAATACTAAATGAGCACTTTGATAAACTCGTTTGATTTCAAAAATTACAAAAAATATGCTGCAAAATATATGATTTCTAAAACTGAACAACATACCAAACATCTGCAAATCACATAAATGTATATAATATTCTTCCTATCTCGACTTAATCTTATAACCATTTATTGAATCTGCAGTAAAAGTGTCAGAATATATTAATGCCTGATATCATAAGATCACGTTTCAATTTTTTAATGAAAGAGAACAAAAATTATATCAGTCTGTTGTGAAACACAAGCTGTGAAATGTCAAGCACCCGTCTCAACGTCGACCCTCAAAGCACTTGTTCCTCTTCAAAGACACTTCTCGAAGGTGCTCCGTAAGCCGGAAAGTGGATCAACTTTTATACCCATCTTCTCATTGGGGAATCTTCGACCTACGTATAGATTATATTCTCCAATTTTCGTTTCGCCATATTTTCCTCTTACTCACGACAATGCGATCTCAATTGCTCTCACTGCAGGTATTTTCTGTCTCTGGATCACTTGAGACCTTCAACTCTTTGCTATTCCAATTATTCAAATTGAAATTATAAATAGTCATAACTGAGTCATTCATCTCATTCAGAAAAATGTTATTAACAATAAAAAATGAATTCAAAAAAACTAAAAATCCACAGCCTAAATCAGTGACAATTGAATAAAGTGTCGTTTGAAGACCTTCTCTAAAAAGTTCATAGACAACTTTTCCTTCCATGAAAGTGATCTTCGTACTCTTATTACAACTTCTGTTTCCATTCAGAAGCTGCGATTTAAATGAAAAGGTATATTATGGGTAAGAAATTCAAAAATGAATAAAATTTGAATAATTCACTCAATGTTCTCTTGTTAAATTAATCACCAGAATTAATGTTCACTAGTGCTTGCATTCGGCACGGTTAATTACATGCGCGACTATACCGTTTGACTTAACTTCCACGTATGCCGTTCAATTGAAAACTTAAACAATAGGAATTTACGACAATGAAATCCCGTTAAAATTCACACCAGCGACTTCCAGATATGAACTTCTGAACCACATTTCGGTTTAGTCGATGTGCTGATTTACAGGAAAAAAAGACAAATCGATAGATGTTAAAAGGAAGTGACCTTTGGAATTCTGAAAAATTACGGTAATAAATAATTTTTTTATTCCGTGAATCTTGGAAAGGTTCTGATTTTTTTTTCACTTCAGGTACAATTGTGATTTTTTTTTAATTCTCATCAAAGAAAAAAAATTATGTTTTTTCTTCTCTTTAACAAAAATTGATTTCTTTTATGTGCAAGAAAGTTAGGTGGAAAAAGTGCAAAAACTATTTTGACCTAAGCAGAATTTGTAAATAGTTGTATATCACACTTTTTAGACACTTTCCTACAATTGTTACTTTCGTGTTTGAAGAAATTGAAATGTTTATTATAAATCCAATGAACAAACGTGTACCACCAGCAAGAAAAAAAATTTATCTTTTCCAACTGTTTTCATTGACTTTAAAAGTATTTTCTTTTTATTCGAAGAAATCATACAGATAATAAAATCTGCAGAGTTCATGTCAAAGTCGCATTCGCAGTGTATATAAATGTAAATTTTTTTCACCTGATGCATGGCCATAAACAATTTCTTAGATTCAATTATTCAAAGTGGCCCAACTCAGAAATTGTTGGTCGGTACAACAAATAAACCCCGAGAATGAGAAATTAGCTACGTTTGTTTCATCTCAAGAATAACAGGTTACGGTGGGTGGAAAGTGAACCAAAGCGAGGTACGAAATATCGCCTCGTCGAGAGGTGAAGATAGCGCCTTGAGAACAGGCATACGTCATAACGCCTCAGATACGATAAGATAAATGTTGAGCAGAAAGTTTGAACGACGAAGCGGCGCTTTACAACGCAATTGCCAAGGCAAAACACTACTACAAAGGCAATGGGTATACCCAAAAAATATTTTCGGAAGAGAGTTTTCCAAAAAAAAATTTTGATTATATAAATTATCAAAATTCAAGTTGATTAATTGTGAGTTACCAATTTTTTGTTTTACACTATATTGATTTCAAATTTTGATATTTAGTTACTTACATACTGTAGGATTGTTCGTACTGAATTTCAATACTTTGTTATTAATAAATTTTAATCGAAAATAAATATTTTAATATTTGAGTTTCATGATTTTTCATGCATTAAAGCCATTTGCAAAATGGCTCTACACTATTGATTTCTTGTTTTATTTTTTTAACGATTTGCTAATAGAGTTTTCGAAAATGTTAATTCTGTGATTCTTATACTCCAGAATATCTCAAGTTCTTAAGTTTTCATACACGGAGAGAAATTTTTGGTTACAGCAACCATTCATTTAGTAAAATATGACTCCACAAAATTTTTTGGTAGCACAACCCAAACCCCAATTATTTGGTATTTCAACCAAATAATTGGTTATTGCAACCTAAGTATCAGTCATTAAAATTGAGCATTAGTTGCTAAAACAAAAGTTGTGGTTGTCATAACCAAAGTTTTGTTTATAGTACCCAAAACTTTCGTGGGTCCATATTTTACTTAATCAATGGTTGCTGTAACTAAACCATTATTCTCCGTGTAGTAAGAAACATTCTGAATCGTATTCAAACATCATCTTTTTATAGAAAGTGCATGATTAATTTACATAAATAACAATCATTGAAACTAAAAATTCTGTTAATAATTATCTAATTAGTTGCGTGGTAAAAAACAAGTACGTCATCATAATGAAATGAGCTCCTGGAAAACTTTTAATGCCTTTCATGAAATTCCGGATTTTCCTCGTTCGGCGTTCTCTAACGGCTGAAGCGTTTTCTTAATGAGGATCAAGCTCCACGTGTCTCATTTGAAAGAGGAAGACATCGAAATGCAGCACGGCTACGAGAAAGTCCGCAGTAATGCCCAAGTGAAACTCGGAGATTGGAGCGAGCCTTAAATAATTTAACGTTAATAACCGGTCTGTTCCTGAAGCGCATTGGGTTGGGATAACTTCAATCGCAATTGTTCTTGTCTTCCATCTCACATTACGTAGAATGAATCAAAGCGCTTTTAGCGCGATTTGAACTTGACGCATTTTCACTCGTTCTTTTCTTTTTTTGTAGCAAAATTGAAATCAACAACTACAAATCATGAGCTGAAGTTTTATTAGTTGTTATCAGGGTTGATAAAAATATGCAAGGTAAACAATAAAAAAATACATGGAAGTATGCGCAGAAAAATTACATTAATATGCCGAAAAATATTCGCGAAAAAACAATCAAATATAGGTACTGAAAAAATTTACAAAGGAACAAGAACTTTCATTTAAAATGACGAAAACGAATTATATGCTTAAAATAAAATCATGATGTTTTCAACGTCATATTCAACATGTCAGTTACGGAAAATTATAATATGTTGTTTCGAATTTCCAAATTTATAAAAATTAATGTAATTATTCAAAATCATTATAGTTCTAGATACTACAGCATCAAATGCTAAGAATCTATATCGAAGTTTTTCAAAATTAAAAAAAATTTTCAGATTGTATTCATATTGATAAAACTCTAAAAACTTCACTAAATATTAAAAATCTGCGGGAAAGCTGTTTTCCGAAAAAATCTATCTAAATACTCGTACTTAATGTAACTTTGAATTCTTCAGTATCTGATTCTAGAAATCTTTGTAGCAATTTTCAAAAAACTTTATGTCTACTCAAATTCTCGAAAAACATTAAAAATTTAGCTAATATTGAAAAATAGAAAAATTTTTAATAATACCAGAAATCTATCAAATACTGAAAATTTACACAGATATGATTTTATGAAAAATCCATTTAGCTACTCAGAACCTAGAAAAAATTAATTTTCTTGCATCGCATTCTATAAATTTAAAGAAATCTATAAAATTATTTGGAAATAATCAACATGAAATAATACTAGAATAAGTAAAGTAAACTTTATAAGCAATTATTTAAAAACAAAACAAATCTCATCTTACTGAAAACTCGTAAGGGTTTATAAAAATATGCACGTAAAACAATAAAAAATGCATACAAATATGCGATAAAATATTATTATGCTAAAAAGCAGAGGTGTAGCCACGTTTTTTCCGTTCTTGTCGCACGGCACATCTAAGCGCGAAAGGTTGACAAAGACAGCGGGAGGGGACATTGTCCCCTCCCGCTGTCTTTGTCAACCTTTCACGCTTAGATGTGCCGTGCGACAAGGACAGAAAAAACGTGGCTACGCCTCTGCTAAAAAGTATACAATTACGCATGCTAATGAAAATCACAAAAGATGAAAAACATGGATTTAAATTAGAAATGAGAAAATTAAATTAAATGCTTGAAATGAATGATCATTTATCCAACGTGTTGGTTACAGGGAATTATAATATGATATTTCAAATTTTCAAACTGGCTGTGTTTTTTTTCTAAAAATTTTTCATGCATTGTGTTTCAATTGTTTCAACGAAACATACAACATTTTAATGACTCCTGACGAAATTCGCTATTAACTTCAACTTTATTCCAACAAGTAGAAAAAATATGCATGAACTAACCTAAAGCGTAATTAATATTCATGCACGTGAAAAAAAGGTTGAAATATGCTTTATATGCAAAAAGATGCATATTCATATTTTTTTCGAGTCTGGTATTTATATTGATTGCTTATCAAATTCAACAGTCTTGGCAGCTTCAACGGTAGTTTTATTAGTCTATCTCTTTCAGTAAAATTCTTCAAATATTTACAAACTTTGAAAGTTATGACGCTATTTTCGCAGTTTCTACAGTTTTATGAATTTTTCTAATATTTTTATTATATGGACAGTGTATTGAAATTGACAGTATTTACAGGTTTTGTTTATGACAACCTTTGAGATTTTTACTTTTTTTACAAATTAAGAATTATAACTTTAAAATTTATGGAATATTTTCATTGAGTTAAAACATCGAGATCGTATTATACAGGGTGTCCCAAAGTCCGATATAAAAAAAAAATTTCTGAATTTCTTTTTCAATTTCGAGTCGAAAAGTCCTTTACCACTTTTTGCAAAACTCAAAAAAAAGAAGTTATTCAAATTTGAAATTTAAACAATAGACGCGCTCTTACGAGGAGTGGGGATAAAAACCACGGAACTAACACTATCCGAATTTTCTTCATA
>JAPYZL010063397.1:0-10884 GCA_030522825.1 Platygaster orseoliae | reverse complement strand
AAAAGGTTTTTTTTTAAATAAATTTATTCATGACAAATATTTGTAATGAATTTTTTGTTGAATTTGTCCGGATTTTGGTGGCGCACCCTGTAGTAATGCTCCAATGATTACCAGAAATGGTTCCCGTCCACTTTCCCGAATGCAGTTTCTCGACAGTCAATTTTCCCAACAACACTTTTCCCGACAGACTATGTTCACAATAAAAATCCTATGATTGAATTGAGTCATATTTTTCCTGACAGACTGTTTCCAAAAATAAAAAAAATTCTTTCTTTAATCAAAGAAGACATGCTTTTACAATAAATTTTATAATTTCGATTGTTTGACTGTATATTTACATTTTTTACTTATTATTTATTTTCAAAAATTGAAAATTAGAAAAAAAGTTCATTAAGAAAAAAAGTTATAACTTTTAAAAACTTTTTAGAAAAACTGATTCAGTAGCAGTGTCGGGAAAAATGTTGTCGGGTAAATCGTTTGTCGGGAAAAGTGTGTCGGGAGAAGTTCTATCGGGAAATTGTTGTCGGGAAAATTGTCTGTCGGAAAACTGCTTTCGAGAAAGTGACCGGGTACCCCAAAAACAGCCAATTCCATTTTGCTATAATTTGAAATTTTGCTTTTTCAGTGGTTGAACAATATTACAAATAAATATAAACAGTTAAAATATTTTATTTTCAAAGCTTCTTAACAGTTTTTGTATATTTAATTTCTTTATTCTTCAAGTTTTGCTACAGTCCCTGAAGTTCCATTCTATGAATATTTATCTAAACATTTCATTTTCATTCTTCGGAGCTGATTATATTAACATTCATAAATTCAGATCTCGAAGTGTTGAGGATTGTTAACATTGAAAACTATTATCATGAGTTTAATTGCATTCGTAATATTAATTTTTTATTATTCTAACTATCGTAAAAAAGATAATTTATTTTGCTATACTTTCAAATTTAATTAATTTCATAGTTAAAGATTATTATAAATTTTCATAAATATCCTGACCTATTTCTCCACATTTGTGACAATTTCAGACATTTTATTTTATGAATATTTATCTAAATATTTCATTTTTCGAATCTTCGGATTATTTTTAATTTGAAAGTTTTTTCAAATGTTAAATTATGCTTGATAAAGATAAGTTTCCATGTTCCAATTATCAGAAAAAATAATTTTTTTTTTAAAAACTTAATTTTTTACATTATATATGCAAATAATAATTTTAGTTTATTTATATTTAAATTTATTTTAATATTTATAAATTTGAGTATTATTTATATATTTTAATATTTATAAACCAATTATTTCATATATTTTAATTTATTTTACATAATAATCAATTTTCTTAATTTTTAAGAAAAATAATTTTTCCTTTTTTCACATTTGAACACTATTCGTACTAGAGTATTTCCCTATGATTTCGTTTTTTGAATTTTTTTCTTTCAAAAATTTGATTTTTAAAATTTCGTTTCGCTGCAGTTTTTTATAGTCAATTTCACGCTTATTTATTGAAACATTACTTTTGTATACTTCAAGCCTATTCTCTTGAATGAATTCACATTTCAGAGTTTATTATTGTGATTATCAAAATTTATTAGGAAATGTTCGATATTATTTGATTTCGTCGTTTATAATTTTTTATATTTTGACAGAAAGGTGACTATATCAATTATGGAAAAAAAAGTTATTAATTATACATGGATATTTCCGAAAGATGTTGATCATTTTCTGTAATAATTTTATGAAAATCGTCATCCGATTTTTCATGTTTTTTTATAATTTCATTATTATTCATCAAATTATTTTTTCCAAAATAATACTTAAAATTTTAATTACCTTTGACTACCATTATTCTTTAATGGTACAAAATATAAATATCTGAGAATATTAAAAAAATTTATCTGCTTTTTCCTCAAAGTTCATTGATACAAATAAAATTTAATAAAATAAATAAAATTTTAAAATAAATATCATAAATAATAATAAAATAAAATAAAATGATAGAAATGAAATAAATAAAATTTACGCTGGTAAAAATTATACACTTTAATTATTATTCATCTTTCGAACTTCATACGATGTCAATTCTATATCAATGAAGTTATTATCAAATCATTTGATAATACTCTTTTTTCTATAATAAGGTTCCACGCACAAAATGAAGCTTAACCCATCATTTTTATGGAGTCCAGTTGATGAAATTCATAAAAGACGAAAAATACAGGAATAGAAGACGAAATGGCAACGCAAGTAGTTTTTGCAGCTTTGTTTGATTTGCGCTACATGCAGAACGCGAGGCAAAAATGAAAAAGTAAAGAGCGTAAAAAAGTAGAAGAATGAAACCTCCAAATGCATTATGCTTATGGACGTCGCGAATACGAACAAGATCGAGTAAATTTAAACGCTCGTATTTGTTGATACGCCCTGAAGTAATTGCAATTTATGCGCTATACACCGTTGCGATTCATCGAGCAAAAAGTTTTAACGATGCTTGAGCCTTCAGAAAATTAATGCGGATTTCCTTGTTGCCTTTTTCGACATTAAATGTTTCCAAAACGGAACATTGTCTGGACAAATGATCGATATTTTTTAAATTGCTCGCGTGTTTTTTGGTGAAGTTAGGGGAATTGGGGTAGAGATGGGAACACGTTCGTTCAATATGTTGGTAATTGGAATGCTTTTTCAGAGTACACTAGGGAAATTCCAAATTTGTCAAATGAAATTGCGAGTTCTTGAGAGTCAGATGCTTGTACTTTTTGCAATGAACTTTTGAGATCGTGATTTTGCAGTATATAATATTATAAAAATATTACTCTGTCTATTGATGATTCGTTCATAATTAAGAAATTTCTTCAGCTCATACGATGTTACTTTTACATAGGCTGCATTTTCAGATAACTTGGCTTTGAACATTAAATTCTCGATTTTTGAAGTTCTGGTGGGTGCAACAGTGAAATTTTGTGTTTTTTATTTAAAATTTTACATATATGTATTTATTATTAGCGAATTTGATTTTCGTAATTTATGAAGTTCAAGACTTGAGTTTTTTAAAAATAATTACAGTATTTTGAATTTTTTGTTTTTTGTATGTTTATAACTTAACAAATTTTCTTATATTGTTAAAGTTTTATATACAGCTTTATAAGTTTGGATTTTTCCTCCTTTTTTTAAAAAAATACAACATGTTCTGCTAGCTTAACATTAAGCCAGCAGAGCACAATGTTAAAAATTATTCGAAACATAATCATATTGATATCAAAATAATCCTTTAATTAAATGCTAATTAAATGTGCAACTTTGAAATTGAACGCTCTTTTGGTTTTTCGGAAAACTGAGTGTTCCGCTAGAGTGAGCCAGCAGAGTACAATGTTAAAGAATACTCGAAGCATAATCATATTGATATCAAAATGATCCTTCAATTGAATGCTAATTAAATGTGCAAGTTTGAAATTGAACGCTCTTTTGGTTTTTCGGAAAAATGACTGTTCCGCTTTTTGGAGGGCGAGGCAGAGAACGATATTATAGTAATATTTTATTGCATATCATTTTCATAATTTATACGCTCTTGATCCTTTTATCAAACGCTAAATAAATACACTATACAGGGTGTCCTAAAGTCAACAATCAATATTTCAGGGGTTTATAGTTTATGAAATTCTAAGACGAATATTCCTTTGCCATTTTTCATAAAACTCAAAAAACTCAAAATCAACAAAGATATTCGAGTTTGAAATTTCACCAATAAACGCGCTCTTACGAGGAGTGGGGGTAAAAACCACGGACCAAAATTTACCAAACTTTTCTGCTCATTTTTCTGAATAGAAAAGTCCTTTGCAGTTTTTCAACAAACTCAAAATCAAAAAAAGATATTCGAGTTGAAATTTTTTAACCAATCAGATTTCTCAGATTTAAAAATCAAATATCTTTTTTGGTTTTGAGTTTTTTGAAAAACTGCAAAGGACTTTTCTACTCAGAAAAATAAGCAGAAAATTTCGGTAAACTTTGGTCCGTGGTTTTTACCCCCACTCCTCGTAAGAGCTCGTTTATTGGTGAAATTTCAAACACGAATATCTTTGTTAATTTTGAGTTTTGTGAAAAATGGCAAAGGAAAATTCGTCTTAGAATTTCACAAACTATAAACTCCTGAAATATTGATTGTTGACTTTGAGACACCCTGTATAAACTATATTAACAAATACAGGAAAGGAAGAAAATTTCAACGATTTTCACTAAATCAATCGATTTTACAAATAACAGAATCAATGATACAGATTTTCAGTACTTTTTGTTTTTCATATTTTTTTTTTTTAGTATTTACATGATTTAAAAAAATTTCTAGTATTTTGATTGATTTTTATATATTTTCTCAAAACTTCATACTCTAGAATAAATAGTTTTATACATATTCTAAAAATTATATCCACATAGTTTTTGAGTATCGATACTCCTCACACTTTTTTTATTATTATTAATTATTAATTATTATTATTAACAATTTTTTTTTATAACTTGGAGCATTTTCTGATATTGTTAAAATTTTGTTTACAGATTTTTAGGTTTCGATGCTCTAGAAATTTGTTCATTTATCAATTTTTTTTTAGTTTTTGATTTTTCAATTTTTTTTATTATTATTCTATTATTATTACTTAACATTATTTTTTATAATTTTATTATGATCAATTATTAATTATTATTATTATTACGAAAATTTTTTGTATATTTATGACATGGAGAATTTTATGATATCGTTATAGTTTTATTTACAGATTTTTAGAATTTGAAAATTTCAACGATTTTGAGTAAATCAGTTAATTTTACATCATAATCAAATATACAGATTTCTAGTACTTTTTATTTTTCATATTTTTTTACTATTTACACGATTTGAAAAAATTTCTAGTATTTTGATTGATTTTTATAAATATTCGCAGAACTTTATACTCTAGAATCCAAAGTTTTATACATTTTCCAAAAATAATATCTTCATAGTTTTTGAGTATCGATACTAAGTCGCACTTTCTTATTATTATAATTTTTTTTATTACTCACTGTGCTGCAGCAATTTTTTCAAACTCTCATTTCCTTCATTATCCTAGTCTAACATTAATAAGAATCCTTTCAAAACCAATATTGTTATTGTTTTTGAGTTAGTGGAACATAAAATTCCTTGTTTCGTTTAACTTTCAGAATTTACATGAAATTACGATTACGATGATGTCCACTTTTTTTTTTTAATTTATAAATCATTTCATTTTAACAATCATAATTACTATCTTTATACGTAATATTTTTCCGATATAATATTTCATAATAATAATAAATTTTTCCCCAATTTTAAAAGGGGTTTTAACCCTCAAAATCTACAAATAATAACTATAATATTTTTCCCATGCAGGGAAAAAATGCGTCAATTTCCACTAAGGACTCGGCATGACACACAATGCTGAAGCAAAACAACTGGTATAAACCCTAAGCACAAGCTTTCGCTTTCCGGCCGATTTTGCAGTCTCCCCTCGTATGTTTGCTCCCCCGGGAAGGTTTTTGTGTATGAAGCGTATGTAGAAAAACAGATGTTTTCCTACACGCGTAAGCGCATTGGATGCCGCTGGAGGTAGTTAGCGCGACGCGCGCGTGCTTATTGAATTTCGAGGGACAAAGGAGTCGTGAAAAAGGATGCTTTTCTACGTGGTATAAAGGGGATACCGGCTGATTTTACGTTTGACCTGATAAGCGGCGAATCCGCCACGGTCTAATGGGCAGAGCTCACAAAGCGGCTCGGTCAATCAGCGGCGAGCAAGGTTTTTGCGGAAAAAATAATGAACCAGGAGCGACTTATCTCGCGATGCTTTTTCAAAGCCACTTTTTATCAATTCAACGGGATTTTGTTTGCTCGAGAAAAATTCACTTCGCGAAACATGTTTTCAGGGTGAACGGATGATGGCTTTGTCTACGAAATTTGGGCATGACTAGAAATTTGAATGTTCCCAAGTCGTAATTTCAGCTTGAATTTTAGTTTCTTTCTTAGACAGTATTCGCAATTTGCAGGTGAAAATTTCGACTTTTTTTGCCTTCAAAGTTGCAAACTAATGTGAAATGCCTTCATTTCATCTTTAACTCGTGTTCTCCAATTTTGTTACATATTTCATGTACACCTTAATAAATGTTGTAGCGTTATTTCAAAACAAGAGTGAGCTTAACGCTGAGACTGTTTTTTCACAATTTCATCAGTTTATAATTTATTATTTTCAATTATTTGAATCTATACCCACAACTTCTTTTTAAATATTTATTTCTCAGTGTTTTTCATTTATTTTACCATGCAGTAAATTAGATAAAAAATTTTTCATCTACAAATTTATGAATGAGAAACACTGAATTCAAATGGATGAGAGAACAAATCACCATTTTTAAAACTAATTTATAGGAATACAGTTAATTTAATATTGTGTTACAAAATACGTGAAATTTTCAAAATTCCTGTATCTAAAATATCAGAATCCCAAATTTTTCTGAACTTGAAGTTTTAAATTTCTCATTTGTTGCATAACTAATGTTATATTATTTAGTTATTGTCTTGTGTACTTTGATTTTGTAGAAAATTCAAATAAAAAAATCGCCAGAAAAAATCATTAACAATGAAGATTAGAAATTATTGATTTTCAAGTAGTCGATAGTATTAAGGTGAATTTTTCATTGTAATAATAATTCAATAATAAAATTAATTTTAATAATAAAACGAAGTTACTGTAATATTCATAATTTTTTTATTTATTTCAAAATTTTATTAATAATCATTACAGTATTATTAATTTATGATTAATTATTTTCAATTATTCGAATCTATATCCATAACTTATTTTTATGTATTTATTTATATCAGTTTTTTTCATTTCTTTTACCATGCTGTAAATAATATAAAAAATCTTCATTAACAAATTTATGAATGAAAAACACTGAATTCAAATAGTAAGAAAACAAATTATCAGTTTTTAAAAGAATTTATAGGAATCTAGACAATTGAATATTGTGTCACAAAATACGCAATATTTTCAAAATTCCTGTTCTAAAATATCAGAATCGAAAATTTTTCTGATCTTGACTTTTAAATTTCTCATTAATTTCATAAGTATTGTTATATTATTTTATTATTGTCTTTTTAACTTTGATTTTATAGAATACTCAAATAAAAAATTACGAGAAAAAATTATTAACATTGAAGATTAGAAACGATTGATTTTCAATTAGTCGATAGTATTATGGTGAATTTTTCATTGAAATAATAATTTAATAATAAAATAATTTTAATAATAAAACGAAAGGCGTGCAATATTCCTTTTTTATAATAAATTATTTATCATCAATTAAATATAGTCAATTTTTATTTTATTTATTTCATTTTAGCATATTTATGTTTATTTTAGCATAGTTTATTTATCATTCATTTATTTAATTAGTGATATCAAACTATTTCTTTACACCGCTCAACAAACGAAAAAATTGATACTTTATTCTCAAAAATCATTCAATAAAATTAAAAATACTAATTAATAACTAAGAAAATAATTTCCTACTACAAATTACTGATTTTTCATCATTACTTTATGTATTATTTATTTAGAATTGATTTAATATATGTATTTGAATCAGTTTTTTGAAATTTATTTTAGCATAGTTTATTTATCATTAATTTATTCAATTAGTGGTATCAAACTATTTCTTTACAACGCTCAACAAATAGAAAAATTGATATTTTACCCTCAAAAATCATTCATGACGACTAAAAACACTGATCAATAACTAATAAAAAAATTTCTCACCACAAGTTACTAATATTTGATCATTAGTTTATTTATCATTTTTTTATCATTAATTTATTATCAATATAGTAAACTTTATTTCATTTATGTTTGTTTTAGCATAGGTAGTTTATTTATTATTAATTTATGAAATTAGTGATGTCAAACTATTTCTTTACACCGCTCAACAAACGAAAATATTGATATTTTTGGAAAATTCGAATTTCAAAAACAGTAATGAGATAATATTGATATTTTATCTTTAAAAACAATAGTAAAAAAAACAAAAAAATAAACACTATTTTCTAAAATAATATTTTATTCTCATCACGAGTTAAAAAACACAAATCAAAAACTAAGAAAAAAATTTTCCACCACGAGTTCCTTAATTTTTCATAACTTATTCAAACTATAAAATCATAATTTTCAAGATTCCTACTCTCTTTTTTAAGTACAAACTAACTTTAAGCGTCTCAAAACTTAAAACACAAGAATTTGGTTCTTCACAATTCAATCTAAAAATACACACTGAAATCCAGCGGAACTGAAACGAATCGAGGGGAAAAAATTGGCCCGATTGCGAGCATAGATAGGGGCCCGAAACGATTGGGCATGGCCGCGCGAAAATCGATGGCGCGGCCGCGCATCTAATTTCCATCCCAGAAAGCATGATTACGGGAGCGAGATTAAACTGGCCGTAATTCTCGGTCTGGATTAATAACAAATGCTAAGCCGGCGTTGCCGATAGCGTGGCGTCATTAGGCGGCGGCGGCAGCGGCTAATTTCTAATCGGATAAGGGCGATGGAGAAAGCAGAGATGCACTGCATATAATCGAAGGTCGGAGTTTCTCTTCATAACAAAGAAACTGGGCCAAATGTAATCCGCCCAAGGCGCGCATTTCTCGGGTGGACGTTGCGTGCGCCGCGCAAAATCAGCCGCGATTTTCGATCTTCACGCTTTTTGCAACCTCAATTATTATTTTAATCTCACATGTTATTATATTCGCCTTTTTTTTCCCCAATTCGCGCAAGTCGAATCGTCGAGTTTCTTTACATGGAAAAATTTCTCTCAATAAAATTACACTGAGAGAAAAATCTAGTACTTTATACTGAAAAATATAGTAATGGAGGATCGGGAATGAAATATAGTTAATTTTATTATATACAGTATTGTATTGTTTGAAATATTCGTATTCTAATTATTGGCATATAGTATAGTAGTTGTAGCTGTACGTTTTTAGTGAAACTCACATATTGTGATTACCTATACCTTCTGTATTGAGAATATTGTTATTTAATAAAGTAAAAAATACAATATGTCCAGTATTTTTTACTACATAACATGCTACATATTCAACTACATTTTTTATTTATTATACATTTTATGACAATATTAATTTAATTTATTTTTTTTTATAATTATTTTTTAATATTAATGTAATATTTAATAATTATAATAATACAATATTCAATAATGATTTATTTATTGTATTTGTTATTATTATTATTATTTTCATAATTTTTATTTTATTTTATTTTCATTTTTACTACATATTTTACTTATACTTGCGATGTTTGACGTTTTACTATACTGCATGGTAAAAATAAATATATTCATAGATAAATACACTGTAATATATGGAAAATTCAAATAATATTGTAGATTTTACTAAAATATAGTAATTTTCCCAATATTTATAGTACAAATTACTGGCTTTTTTGAATGTATCTTTAGGAACCGAGAAAATTTTGAAAAACTACATATTTAAAATATTTTACATTCCAAGATTTTCTAAAATTTTTCATTTCCAGATTAAAAAAAAATTTTTTTAGATTTGTCCATTTCTATTTCCTTTCATTTCAAGATTTTTTTGAGATTCCAAATTTTTTACAATTTACAGAATTAAAGAAAAATTTCTGATAATGTATAAAATTCTTCAGAATTTCGAATTTTTCAAATTTTTGAAGCCTCGTAGATTTTTATTGATATTCTTAAAGTTATTGATGATTTTCGTATTAAAAAACAGTTTTTGATTTTTTGAAAAGTTAAAAATTTTAACACAGTCATCATAGTTCATCGAAATTTTGAAAAATTTCCACCATTTACAAAATTATCGACATTTTGCAAGATTCTACAAATTTATATATAGGAAATCGTAAAATTATTTACAACCTTCAAAATTTACCATGACATTTATGGAATGAAATTTTTTTTGGAACTTTCAATTTATCAAAGTTTTGACGACTTGTTGATTTTTATTGAAAATTATTATTTACAAAAGTAAAAAAAAGTGAAATTATCAAAATAATCAAAATAAAAAAAAAATTTTATCGAACAAAAATAGTCAAATAGTCATAAAATAATCAAATTCATATTTTATTTATTAATTAAATTCTCAACATTTTAACTTTTCTTGTAAATTATGTATACTTAAAACTGGCATACACATAAAAATTCATATTCATAAGTTAGATAAAAATGACACAATCTGAATTGCCATTATCATAATTCAAATAAATAAAGAAAAAGAAACGTACAATTAATCAGTGAAATTTTTCTACTTGGAAAAACGAATTTCCCAAGTTCACTTCATAAATAAAAAACATTATTTTTGATGAATTCACGTAAGGAAATTTTCCCAAAAATTTCATACTATAACGAATGCCTCTTTTGGCAATAAAAGTAACTTCATAACAATTTTTTTAAATACAAACCAGTTATCGAAGATGTTGAAAAGAGAATAAATGGATACGCTCGATTATGTAACGAGTGTTACATCTACATTACGAACAACTGAATTTGCATTTTTATGAATTTTCAATTACTTCCATAATTATTCGAACATACAAATTATGCAAATAGAACTCGTTAATTCTCGGGTTTAACTTCTGTGGACGTCCGAAGAAATGACTTAAGTCTTATTCAGATCTTGAGAATCACAGAGAGACGTTTTTTTCTTCAACTCGCGGATATCTTGAATCCTTATTAATATCATTTTTCCCATGCATTCGTAAAAAAGGCCACTTTATTTCTATGGAATGCGGGAACAAAAGCCCCTTTTTGGGGTACTCGGAAATCAGCGGGAAATATCAA
>JAPYZL010063376.1:0-11599 GCA_030522825.1 Platygaster orseoliae | reverse complement strand
AAAAGGTTTTTTTTTAAATAAATTTATTCATGACAAATATTTGTAATGAATTTTTTGTTGAATTTGTCCGGATTTTGGTGGCGCACCCTGTAGATACATATAAACAAATAACAACCTTCATTTGTTGTTTATTTCTGTCATTCGCGACTTCAAAATTTGCTCGTTTGAAAGATTTTATTCTACTCGAACCAATTTTTTTTCCAATGGAGGACGAAATGATAGTAAAAGGGAAAACGCCATATTTAAATAAATCATTACCATAAATCATTACCAGTCCATTGAAGACAGACTTTTTGGAATAGTAAATCAGTACGACGAGTGCAAAAACGGAAACAATGTAATACTGCGACGCATTCTAATTATAAAGTCATTCACCGTAACACTACTTGTTGATATGCCTAGAGCTACATTGGTTTCAGAGTAATTTTACCTTGAAACTTTTCTTCGTGTGAACGTGAAAGGTAGCCTAGTTTGTAAAACCAAAGAATCTCAGCCTAAGAATTGTTACAACATATAGTCAAAAAAATTTGTATGAGCGTAATATAATCTTATACATGTCTTCGTCGATTCGTGATTTAGCATATTGATGATAAGACTGTCCAAGAGAGATACAATGTTAAAAATATTCGTTTGGACCTATAATATGTATGTTTTTTACTCGCGATTTGTAAAAATTAACATATCGATAAACGCGCCGAATATTCGATTGTCACGAAAATATGTAATCCCGATTCAACGAAATCCCGGATTGTCATTTTTCCGAGAATTTTATAATCCGAATTTTTGATACACCGAAAACATAACTAGCCGATTCTGATTTTCTCCGATTCTGTAATCGACCGTTTCTTCATTTCATCGGATCGTCATTTAACACAATCCACATTTGCCAATAGTGCAAATGTCCGATTCATCATAGTTCCGAATAATTAAAAATCTGAAGTATCAAAACAACGAAAGTTCAATACTTCGAATTCTTAGAATAGCGAAAATTTACGTTACCAACTACCCCATAAGCAAGCTTCTTTCAGATTTCCTTCATATTGCCGGAAATTTCCGAATAAAATTTCCGGAAAAATCTTAGCTTCTTGGCGTAGCATTTGAATATGGTTCTGACAGAAATTAATGCTGGAAAAATAATATCGCAACTTAACCGCAATCTGACGGAAACTCCTGCTTTGACTGATGAGCGCAATCTAAGGGAAATCTGATGGAAATTATTGCGGCAACCCAAAAAAATTTACGAACGAAAAAAAACGACCGACCCAGGAGTTGAACCCTCAAACCTTCTTAATACTGACCTTCCTAACTAACCATTACGCTATCAGACGCTTATACGTGAGAAGAAAATTGAAAGGCCAAATTGGAAAGGAGCTTCGTACAGTTGCATTTTTTTAAATAAAAAATATACCAAAAAGGGCTTGAATAATTAATGATTTTTAAATATAAAATATTAGAAGAATGTGGGAATCACTAAAATACTCTGAATTTTCGTAAAATTAGAAGAAGCTGTCAATCAAGTGCCTTTTTAGTGCAATGAAAAAGAATAGGCAAAAAAATTTATAATATTTATAATATATATGAATAATAAGTAAAGTTAGGTTAGTTATTACACATACATAATGTATGTGTAAAATTTGCATATATAGACTACTATTAAACATCATTTAATGTGTGTAATACACTGAGAGAAAAGCACAACACTGGTCATTGCGGTCCGCAACAATGGTTATTGCGGACTTAAATTTTGACGAAAAATTGGCTTTCCACAACAGTCAGTGTTATGTCCACAACAATGATTATTTTACTCCACAACACTCACTGTTGCGATCCACAACATTACAGATACAACAGTGACTGTTGCGCGCCGAAACAGTCATTATTGCGGGCCGCAATAATGATTATGTTGCGCCACCACACTCATTGTTGCGGACCGCAATATTCAGTGTGGTGGGCCGCAATATTAAAACTTCGCGCTCCACTACACTCACTGTCTGGGATACTTGTATTCGCCATCCTTGCAGGTTTTCCAATCACTTTTGATTTATTTTGCCCGCACTCGAAAAAAACAATGAAAATAAATCAACGAATCAATTGGATTCAATCGCTAAAAGATGAAAAATGGGAATCGCGTTGTGGTTATTATGTCAGTGGGAAAAGCAAATGATTTCGCGCACCAACACACTCAGTGTGGTGGCGCACCATAATCATTATTGCGGCCCGCAATAATGACTGTTTCGGCGCGCGACAGTCACTGTTGCATCTGTAATGTTGTGGACCGCAATATTGAGTGTTGTGGAGCACAATAATCATTGTTGTGGACATAACACTGACTGTTGTGGAAAGCCAATTTTTCGTCAAAATTCAAGTCCGCAATAACCATTGTTGCGGACCGCAATAACCAGTGTTGTGTTTTTCTCTCAGTGTAGAGTTGTTGAAATATCTTGCGTTTTTCGTTACTTATACCCTAATGATTTTGATTCTTATGAAAACGTTCTGAAAATTTTTTATACAAATTTCTTTAAGGTCGACTTTATTAAATTTTTATAAGAAAAACTTTATAAAAAAGTAACCCACTAAAAACTTTATAAAAAATTTTTCTTTATACAATTTTTTTTCGCAGAAATTCTTATAAAATTTTGTTTTTATAAATTTTTGTTTTCTAAAAAAATTTATTAAAAAGAAAATTTATGTAAAAAAAAAACTTATAAAAATTTGAATTTTTTGATCAGATTGAAAAATTTTTCATAAAAATATCAAAGTTTATATACAATGTACAATGCTCAAATATTTTTTTATGAAAAATTTACAATTTTGTGAAAAACAATCTTTCATTGTTCCTTAAAAAATTTATTTTTTAAAGTTTATATAAAGTAAATTTTTTAAGTGTACATTTTTTTTTAATGAGAATTTTATGAGGTTGACTCAATAAAAAACAGAATTCGTTTAAAAAAATTCTGATTCTTATAAAAATTTTGCCTTTTTTTGTAAGAATCAAAATCACTAAGGTAATATTCCACGCATAAGATGTAAACTGAGAATTTCCGTAGCTTTGTAGAAAACATATGACCTACTATTTACAGAACTTATTGCTGCAAATAACTGAATGCATATTG
The DNA here is from genome assembly GCA_030522825.1 of Platygaster orseoliae. Classification (NCBI taxonomy): domain Eukaryota; kingdom Metazoa; phylum Arthropoda; class Insecta; order Hymenoptera; family Platygastridae; genus Platygaster; species Platygaster orseoliae. The sequence continues at coordinate 8,486 of JAPYZL010063376.1, read as the reverse complement.
TTAGAAATTTAACAGAAATCGTAACAGAAATAATTTCTGTCAGATGTCTGGCAATCATTTCCGCTAGATTGTGGTTGGGCTGCCGTGATTTATTTCCAGCTCATATTGCCCGATTCTAGCAATGATTGTGTTGGTCTTGCTTTGGCAACGACTGTTTATGGGGTGACTATAACTACGAGCGTTCATAGTATCGATTACTCAAAAGCTCGATCCGCCACTCCCCCTTTATATCACGGTCCAGATTTATCAACACTCCGCCGCCTCGAAGTACCCAGATGTACCGAAAGCGCATAACACCGATCCTTTAAGTCTCCGAAAACTTAATAGTCTGCAGCGTTTGCGTATTAGGTAGAGCTCCCTATCCCCCCCCCCTACTCAATGCGCAAACGCAGCGGACTAGTAGGTTTTCGGAGACTTGAAGGATTGGTATTTTGCACTTTCGGTACTTCGAGGCGGAGGAGTGTTGGTGAATCTGGACTGTGATATAAAGAAGGAGTGACGGATCGAGCTTTTGAGCAATCGATACTATGAAAGATTGTAGTTATGGTTAGTTGGTAACGTACATTTTCGGTGTTTAAAGAATTCGAAGTATTGAACTTTCGGTGTTTTTATACTTCGGAATTTTAATTGATCGGGACTATGATGAATCGGACATTTGCACTATCGGCAAATGTGGCTTATGTTAAATGACGATTCGGTCAAGTAAATAAACGTTTGATTAGAGAATCGGAAAAAATTGGAGTTGGATGGGGGATGGTACTTTTCACCCGGTTTATTTCATTCCATTTTTCTTTCCAGCCCTGGCCCACCGTAGAGCCGAGGCTGGCCCTACCTAACATGACTTACCCTTATGTTGGGCCAGGGTTGGAAAAAAATGGGATGAAATTAACTGGGACAAAAAGTACCATCTCTTGGATAGTTATGTTTTATGCGTGTCGAAAATCCTGAAAATAAAATTCTTGGAGAAATGACGAACGGGATTTCATTGAATCACGATTATATATTTTTAGTGAATTGAATTTTCGGCACGTTTATCGATCGGTGATATAAATATTCGTTGAAACGGGATCGCGGACATTTAAAATTTCGGAAGAACAAAGTTTCGGAGCAATTTTTTCTCGGTCTTTTCTTTCTTCGGAATTTCTTAATTTAGACAAATAGCTAATTCGGTATTTTGAAACTTCGGTGAAATAAGTGCGTACCTACTTTTACAGATTTTCGAGCGCCTGACGCCTCATTGAATATAACTCCTCAATTCAAAGCACTTCTATCAATAAATTTCCGAAAACCAAAATTTTCAAAATATGAAAAATTTGTTAACATGTTCAGTCTGTAGCGTACCAAAAAAGAGGCAGTTGAGTTACCGACAGACGTTGCGATTTGGGAAAAATTTCGTCATCAGAAAAAAATCTTTCTACGAAATATTGTTCAGAACAGATTTAATATGACATGGAGCAATTTTTTCGGTAGGAAAAGTTAGAATCGGATACTTTATGAATCCACGATCTCAAATGTACTCATGGTTCCAAAAAAAGCCATAATGAACGTGAGATATGGAAAAAACTTTTGTCGTCACGTGGCTTTCCAGTACTTTTTTGTAAATATTCCTTGGTGGTGCAAAAGTGTGGCGAGTCTTCACCTCTTGTTGACTACCGCCAGCAATGATTTAGATAATTGCACAAAATTCTGAAAATTTTGAGAGCTATTCATAAAAATACTAAAAATTTTCAGTCCTAAAAATAATAGACAAAATAATAAAAAATAAAATAGATAAAAATAAAAATAAAAAAATAAAATTAATAAAATAATAATAGATAAATAAAAAGACGTACTGAGGAATTTCATAACTAACAAAAAAAAAAACATTTTACAAGTTTATAAAATACTCGAAATTTGTGTACACTTCTTTCAAAAATTTGTGAAAGTACCACAAGGCTTCAGAAATTTGATGCCTTAAGCGTCAAATTCTAAAAAAATGTAGATCGATATACAAAAATATTTAAAATCTTTCTAAAAATTAAAAATTTTTCATAACTGTAAATCATTGAGCATCAGAAGATAGAAGTTCATACTGGTAAAAAAATATAAATCCAGTGACTTGAAAATCATTAATATTTGATTTCATGATTGAAAAACATCAATTAGAAATTATAAAAATGAAAATTGCGCAACTATGAACATCATTAGCTGAATAACTTAAAATGTCACGAAATTCAGAAACATCAACAACCATAAAATACTAAGGGAAATGTATTTTTTCAGTGAATCCTCCCTGAACTCATTCTTCTGCCTACGCCCCTGAATTCCCATCTTAATTTCACGTCAAATCTTACGTGAATTTTATTTTATGTAGGGATTGTATTTTCTACTGCGACATTACAAAACTACAATTATTTGATATTCGATCCTTGTAGTTCTTCAGATGCAGATTTTAAAAGTTCACAAGTTGCTGTCGAAGATTTACCTCGATGCGAAAAAAATGACTGTGGTGGATTGTTAAGACCCCATATAGTTTGGTTCGGAGAAAGTTTGGATAAATCTGTTCTAGATAAAGCTCGTACGTGTTAGAAAATCATACACGGAGAGGAAAAATGCTGTTTGAAACGACGACACTACTCCGTCGTTCAAAGCTACGATGACTGTGTTATGAAAACACAGGAATTCTGGCTTTCTCGAACTAGGCCACGCCCATCAGCGTTCAAAGCGACGAAGACTGTGTTCTCAAACCACAATCGTCCTCGCTTCGCCCGATCCAACTTTTCGTCGTTCTAAACGACTGTAGATCGTAGCGTGAAACAGCGTTTTTTCTCTCCGTGTATCTTAGACCATATAGTACATGGACTGCTCTTTCTCTATAAGAGGCAATGAAAGTCGGTTCACCGAACATGGTGACGTCAAAGCTTTCACGTTTACACGCCTACACATACACCTATGCACCTATACAGGTTAAGTGTCATGTTATATATTGCATGAATATAGATATAGAGGCTAGGCGTCGTCCCGTTTTGACGTCACACTACTTTCTCCTATGTACAACGAACAAATGGCGGCCGACAAGCAGCCCATGTACTATATGGTCTAAGCCGTGTATACATTAGTAAAATTTTTGTTAAGGGCGGGCGGGAGAAATTGAAACATATGCTGTAACATGTGAGAATTCACTCGACTTTGAGCCATACTTTCGCCGAAACTAAAGCGAATTGACCCAAAACTCGCATACCTGTATGTCGGGTGTACATTTTTCTATCCAGCGAAGCAAGATAGGGGGGATTTATTAATTATATTCGCAAATATAGTCGAATTTCCGAAGTACTGTTATTACCTGTCAAATGTCGTTATCCATCATGGCCGCTATGCTGATCCGTGCCGTGCGTGCAATTTCGTTGTTTCCGACGATCGATATATATAGAAAGGCCCGGGAGAGAATCGATAATATGTTTCTTCAAATTTCAAACGCAGATACGAAAATAAACTTCGACTTAAACTTGCACTTGGACGATAAAAATAAATATTTTTATCCCTTATCAATTCGTGTAATGAATGATATTTATTATGAATTAATGATACGTCATATAATAAATTATGTTGATAAAAAAGTAATCACATACATCAGGTAAGTACCTATAAGATTTATTACGCTATAGATTAGTTTCTGCTGGCATCAAGGATTCCGTTGAGCTTCAAGAGCTCCATATTACGGAACTCAGCGGTGTTCAGTGAAGTTTTCATGGCATCACACGAAAAAGCCCAGATAGCAAAATGAAGTCATAGTGCGTGCAATATGCGGCTCACGCGTGCGAGTTTTCTCGCACGCGTGAGGCGTGCGAGTTTTCTCGCACGCGTGAGACTCACAGAGCATGCAGTTACTTCAACATATGAGACTCAAATGCCTCTCAAGCGTGAGAGTTCACAAATCTCGCATGCGTGAGTCTCAAATGACTCGCATTCGTGAGAAAAAATAAAAAAAGTCGCACACGTGCGTCTCACGAATTCACTCGCACACGTGCATCTCACGTGAGACGCACGTGCGTCGCACGCTTGCTATCTGGGAGAAACCTTTGCCGTTATTTTCAAAACTCAGAATCAAAAAGCGAATTCAAGTTTAAAATTTAAATAATCAATGCACTTTTTCGACAAGTGGGGATAAAAACCACGGACCAAAGTATACCCATATTTTCTTCATATTTTTCTGAGTTGAAAAGTCCTTCGTTACTTTTCAAAAAACTCAAAATGAAAAAAGATATTTCAGTTTGAAATCTGATTGGTCGAAACTTCTAACTCGAATTTCTTTTTTGATTTTGAGTTTTGTGAAAAGTGGCAAAGGACTTTTCAACTCAGAAAAATATGAAGAAAATATGGGTTAAGTTTGGTCTGTGAGTTTTATCCACACTTGTTGAAAAAACGCATCTATTATTTGAATTTCAAACTTGAATATCTTTTTTGATTCTAAGTTTTGAAAAAAAATTGGCAAAAGGAAAATCGTCTCAGAATTTCATGAGAAATACGTGGTTTTTGGGTAATCTGCCGATTTTGGGACAACCTGTATTTTTATAATTGAAAATCGACTTTACTCAATACTTATTTTTAAAAAATTATTCTAAAAATACAGATTTACATAAATTTACATCCCTATGACATTATGTAAGGTGTAATAAACATTTGTGATTGGCTTTTTTTCGTGTGATGCCATGAAAACTTCACTGAACACCGCACCGCTGAGTTCCGTAATATGGAGTAGAGACCTGCATCGGGCCCCAAAAAGCCCGAACTACCCGAAAAGCCCGAAAATTCTCGATTGGTCTAAGTAATGGGTTTCGATCACTATCTTGAGTTTCGAGCAGCGAGTACAAAGGCTGTCCGAAACCATATGCTGCCTGGTTTTGTGGAGACAAAGCTTGAATCTCATTCGAGCCTCCTGTTGAATTTTCGGCTTGAATCGATCACGACTCAAGTCTGCATTCTTCGCTCAGCCCACTTTCGGGTTTTGGACAAGCATTGTATACCTGACCCAGCTCGATATGTAGTGAGTTTGAACAAACATAGCAGGCTCTGCTTGAACTTGAATTCGGGTAACCTTTGCAGACTGACACTCAAGCTTACAGTCACGAATTCTGTCTCAAAGTAAGCCGAGCCTCGGTAACTACCCTATTAACACACAATATTCTAGGAATGTACCAGGAATATTGAAAAAAATCGCCTCATAATATGCTAATGTCCAAGTAGTTCCATAAGGCCAATGCTAAACGAAATATCCCAAGAATATTTTTCGAGAATATTTTAAAATATTCTGCAAGAATATTCTTGGGATAATTCGTTTAACATCGGCCTTATGGGCAACTACTTGGACATTAGCAATATTCTGAGGCGATTTTTTTCAATATTCCTGGTACATTCCTAGAATATTGTGTGTTAATAGGGTAATATAATCCGATGCATACCCGAAACACTTTTGTCTCACCGGAAACCTGCATAACGTACATAATTTAATTACTTAGCCGACAATTATAATCATAAACTGTGATGAAACATACATAATTACTAAACGTTTCGAGTAAAATAGTTTCTTATTTTTAGAGAACTCCATTGCATATAAAATCAGTTAATGACAAATGTCAGACTAAATTTGATGGTAATACTTTTGTAGTAATATTTTTATCGATGATTTATTAAATGTAATCAAGTACGAAGTACATACCAGTTCAATCATTATAATTAGCTTACCTTACAAACTGAGAATACTCGACTACACATTACGTAATTTTAAAAACGTACAAATCAGACCACAATAAACAGAAATATTTGAAGTCGAAAATTCTTTTGCCACTTTTTACAAAACTCAAAATTAAAAAAGTTATTCAAGTTTGCAATTCAAACAATAAACTCGCTCTTACTAGGAGTGGGGATAAAAACCACGTACCAAAATTGACTTGAATTTTCTTTATATTTTTCTGAGTCGAAAAGTCCTTTGCGACTTTTCTCAAAACTCAAAATCAAAAAAGATATTCGAGTTAGAAGTTTCAGCCAATCAGATTTCTCAGATTTTAAACTTGAATATCTTTTTTGGTTTGGAGTTTTTTGAAAAGTAGCAAAGGACTTTTCGACTCAGAAAAATAAGAAAAGAATTCAGTTAGAGTTTGGTTCATGGTTTTCATCTCTACTTGTTATAGAAGCGGATTTATTGTTTAAATTTCAAACTTGAATAACTTTGTTAATTTTGAGTTTTGTAAAAAGTGGCAAAAGATATTTCGACTTGAAATTCAATAAGGAATATTGGATTTCTTTTTGGTACGGGTATTTTGGTACACCCTGTATTTCTTAACGACTGTAAGTTGAGTTTTTTTTTGTGAATTATGAAGTTTGCAAGACGAGCCGAAGGCGATTTTTTGCACGAGTTGAGGACTACATTTTTCCCAACAATGTGGAGGAAATGCGAGTTTCGACGATTTAGAGTTCTTGGAACTGGACAATCTAAATATTTTCCCTTTTTCACAGGTATTTGACATGAATCACCTCCCTTGAAAGACTAGAAATCTTGAAAGGATTACTAATGGTCATTGACTATTAATTAAATGCACAAAATATCTTTCAAATTTTTATCAAGAAAGTAGAGTGGAAATTAGAATCCCATCCGAATTTTTCAAGTTTTTCGGTTTCACTGCATATTATTGTAAGGTTGATTCGAATTGATTTTACAGGTTTAATTATGAAATTAATTTGTTCACAATATTAAAATTAAAATTGAACACGAAAAAAAAAACTTTTACCACAATTATTTTTTCGTGCATGAATCGGTTTTTTAAATTATTAATTGATCAAAATTTTACGTGTACACAGTGGCTCACGAAGTTAGAAAATTTTGCGCTTTGTAAAAACTTTATTATTTCAATTATTACTCATACGAGCCCACTTTAAAATTTTCACCCCTAGTAACTTGAAACCTCATATAAACCTTAAAAAATACGTCTAAAAATCTGAATTACTTATCAAGTTTTTCATTTCTTATAAGGCAACCTTATAAAATCTTTATAAAAATTAATATTCCTCAAAAGGTGACCTTATAAAATCCTTATAAGGAAAAAGTTTTATGAAATTTCGTAAGCCTTATAATATTTCAAATTCCTCCTAAAACTTTCATTAACTTGTAAGGATTCTATAAGGACACTTTATTAAATCCTTAAAATTCTTATAAGGGTTTTATAAGGTCACTTTTTAAAAAGTTTTTATAAGGATTTCATAAGGTTCTAAGTTACTAGGGACACTACCTTTTTTAAGGCATTTTTAAACATTTTAAGACCCAAAAGTTAAAGAAATAGAGTCAAACTTCGAAGAAAAACGGATTTGTTTATAATTATTGAAAATTTGGCAGGTTAAATAGTTTAATAAAATTTATAATAAATTATAAACACATGCTGACATGTTCTCTCTAATACTGTTCTCGCATTATGTAAACCGTTATTGTAATTTTTGTAATTTTTTGTCATTTTCAGTATTTTGTTAGACAGTAAATTAATAGGCATATCAGTTGCCTGAGCTTAACTTGGTCTCGAACAGACCGTGCCTAAAATCGTGACTGAGCCAAGCGTGCACAAGCTTACTCGAACTCAAAATCGAGCCGAGCGCAGCCGAGCCTGCAATATTAGCTCGAGCTCGCTATCGAGTCGAGCCTGCATCGCAGGCTTGAACTTGAAATCGAGCCGAGCGAGCAGAGTTCATACAACTCAGAGATTGGTCGGCAAATACAAGTCTTCCTCAAATCGTTCGCTTTCTCGGGAACACATCACCAACCCGTACACGGCCAGCTTGTGGGCAGGTATAGAGAAGGAGAGTGTTTCGGGTAGCATGTATAAGAGAGATAATTCATATGTAACCGTTGGTCACATGATTTCGGGTAGAACCGCCCAATGCAGGTCTCTATTATGGAGCTCTTGAAGCTCAACGGAATCCTTGATGCCAGCAGGAACTAAGTAGCCTGAGAGCTACCGGGTCTCTATTCTCCAGTCGTAGCGAATCTGCCGTACCGACATTCATATTTTTCCCAAAATTTCACATTTACGGAATCGATCACTGTCATAAGATACAAATCCTGAAACTAGAATTTTGTACCTTTCATTTGAGCCCTCCCACTTAACAATCCGCTTCTTGGTTCACTCAGGAGACAGCAAAACAGTTTTTTTTTTCGTTATTTTTCACGAATACGCGATGACATATTTTCAGACTCGACGCGAATATTTTACTGACGGCGCCTGGGTACCAGGTATATAAGCTTAAATCCGCTGTTTTTTAGTAATAAAAACACATTTGTATCATGTAGAAAGCAAAAAAGAATTTTATTCAAAGTACTTGCCCTCGCTAGCTATACATTTTTCCCATCTCTCTGGCAATTTGTAAATACCACGCCAAAAGAATTCCTTATCTTTCGAGGAAAACCACTCGTCCAGCCATTTTTGGACGTCTTCGTAAGAATGGAAATGTTGTTCGGTGAGTGC
>JAPYZL010063353.1:0-10564 GCA_030522825.1 Platygaster orseoliae | reverse complement strand
ATGAATTTTCTCGTGAAGTTGGCTGAAAACACGTGTTATTTACATTTGAAATTTCAACGGCTCTGGGGCACGTGTTAATATGAACCGATCACCTTCAAGTTTTAGAATAATTTTTTTAAATTTATTTTGAAAGTTTTTAAGGGGGGGGGGCATGGAAAAAATTCCGACATCGCCAAAATAACGGACACCCTAATGTACATGTAATACAAAAGTAAATAAAATTCATCTGTTAAAGGCACACTTGATGTTCACTTGCCTCAACGAGCCAGTGTCTTTAGACAGCGATTTGAGGATCAACGACAATCAGTGGCACAGCATAGCGGTCAGAAGAGAACTGAATTACGGTGAAATGATAGTCGATGATCAGAACCCTATCAACATCTATTGCTCTGAATCAGAGAGTGCTTTCCAAGTCAGCGCGCCTTATTACGTCGGTGGAATAACACAGAGTCAGTCTGACAGTGTGTACCAAAGAATTGTGAGTGCATGATAAACGCATTTCACCTTAAAAATAGTAGCCTCAAATTCTAAATATTTCTCGCTCATTTCAGGGGACCAGCTCATCTTTTGCTGGTTGCTTGGGAGGTTTCGCGGTCAATGGTCAACCAGTTGGGGAACCGTCCCAAAAATTCCGGGTAATACCGTGCTCGAAACGAGTCGAACCAGGTCTTTTCTTGTATCCTGGTAATGGAAGCAATTACTATAAAGCGAGTGAGTTGTTTTCATTACTATTATCGCAGTACCATGTAGTTATGTCTATGTTACATCGTGTTACATCATGATACGTCATGTTACATCATGTTACTGTCTTTAAATTCATCTAGTGGACAGCCTAGTCGTGGGTAGGACGTTGGAAATCGTGATGGACATCAAGCCTCGAAGTTCCTCGGGGCATTTATTCTCTGTTCACGCGAAGAACAGTTACGTAATGCTAGAGCTGATTAATGGGACAGTAAGGTTCTTCGTCAAGACGACGAAAGGAGACGACATTTACACAACTTACGAACCGCCTAAGCCGAATATGCTGTGCGACGGAAATTGGCACAATATTCGAGGTAAAGTTCATTCGAGTTTTAGAATAAATTTGGAATATGAAATGTTTTCTTCAAAATGTACAATTTCCACAGCTGTGAAGGATAAGAAAACCCTGGAACTGAGCGTGGACCACAAAAAGGCGCCACGAAAAATGGCGAGTCGGAACGCGCCGCTTCGCACCGAGAATCCCGTTTACATCGGGGGTCACGAAAAAGTGCTAAACGTCGTTCGAGGTAGCAAATCGCGCACTCAATACGTCGGTTGTATCAATAACCTCAGTATAGACGGAAAACTCATTAATTTCGACCCGAAATCTGCGTACGGCGACGCCTTCGTCGGCATTTGTCCTACTATTTAATAGGCTACTTTTTCAGATATTTTAAATCAAAAAAACAACAATGCAACCGAATAACAAAGAAGAGTATGTGTAACCTACAGTGTTGCTAGATCAGTGGTTTTCCTACTAAATCTAGTGGTTTTTTGGGCTGTCAGTTGGAAATTTGGTGGAAAAAAAATATGTGGTGGGTTTTCTGGTGGATTTTCATTAACGGAAGGATTTTATAAATACAGTTCGAGTTATGTCAAATCACGGAAATTCTTGAAACGTCATTTTTAACAGTCACCACTACTTTCTTCGGTGAATGATCTAGAATACTCAATCTTCTCAACTTTTGTCCAGTTTTTTCCATAATCCGTAACAGACCATTAAAAGGCAGTTGTCTCCATAATCCGCAACAGACCATTAAAAGGCAGTTGTCTCCATATTTAGTGGTTTTTCAACGAGTATCTGGTGGGGAAAGGTTTTTACCATCTAGCAACACTGTTAGCCTATAACGACTGACAACATTTTCTACCTATTTTTGTGTGTCGAAAGTTTTCTCAAGACGACCATGTTGCTGAGACTAGAACTTGAGTATTTTTTTAATTTAATACTTGTTTTCTCTGCCTTCGCGAATGTATCCCAAAGAGCCGGTCTTGCCGACCAAAAGTGCCAAAATAATTGCGTTGCAAACTGTTGGCGTTTCACGAGAATATGAATTTTGTACTTGAGAACTGCAATGGATGAATAAATGTACATTACAATTTTTTTAAGGCGCGTTCTTTTTTTCGCGTTCAATCCTTTTTCGGGCGATATTTGAAGTAGATGGCGGAAAACATGACGCTCGCGCTGAGAGCCACGGAAATCAAGAAATTTCCCAGGATTATCACGTCCGCCGAGTCCATCCAAACCGTGAATACTCGGGCTACAAAGAGGTGAAAAAACCGTTAGAATTTATTTAAAAAAAGAAAAAAAAATGTCAGCTTACTGAGATTTGTCAATGTAGAAATGAGCCACGTGAGAACTGACACGGAGTCCGCGTTTTTTTCCCTCAAAATTGCGAGCAACTGGACGATTTTTCCGGAAGCGGAAATCGGAGTGCAAAGGGGCTGTAAAAAAGTACAGGAGTTTGTAGATTGTGAAATTCTAAGAAAATTTTTCCTTTGCAGTTTTTCACAAAACTCATAAACAAAGAAGATATGATTGTTTCAAGTTTAACCCATGGGCATGTTCTTCCGAGGAGATTTAATGACGATAAAAAGGATAAAAACCACGAACCAAAATCTACCAAAATTTTCTGCATATTTTTCTGAGTCGAAAAGTTCTTTGTAGTTTTTCAAAAAACTCAAAACCAAAAAAGATATTCAAGTTTGAAAACTGAGAAATCTCATTGATGAACACGTTCATGGATTAAACTTGAAACTCGAATATCTTTTTTGATTTTGAGTTTTGCGAAAAGTGGCAAAGGACTTTTCAACTCAGAAAAACATGTAGAAAACTTCGGTAAATTTTGGTCCGTGGTTTTTATCTCCACTCCCCGTAAGAGCGCGTTTATTGGTTAAATTTCAAACTAGAATATCTTTGTTGATTTTGAGTTTTGTGAAAAATGGCAAAGGAAAACTAGCCTTAGAATTTCATATACTATAAGCCACTAAGATTTTAATTTTTGACTTTTTTTTGGACTTAAAAAAAAATTAATATTCTTTTGAAACTTACAGCCATGATTGTGAGATACGCTCTCGGTATAATTTGCAATAAAAAGCAGGCGATCGAAACGAAATAAACGATTGTCAAAAATTTCGTTTTGGCGTTTATTTGGTCGAGATACTTGAGAACGAAATATATAAGGATGTATTGTTGAAATAGAATAATGGGGTATTCCATGTACGTTATTAGAGAGTATCCGTTGGTGTAATTGTAACTTGCCATTACAGAGTAGCTGGAAAAAATGTAGAAATCATCGATTATTACAACTTTTTCGAAGTTGAACAAAATTCGAAAATGTAATATTTGTAGGTATTTTTGGACAGTTTTTTTTTTTATTAAGAAATTTTTAATTTTCCATTCTTTTCTCAAAATTTTAATATTTTAATCAAAATAATAATAATTTTTATCAAAATTTTTAATTTTTAAAAAATTTAATTTTGAATTTTGGAAATTATAAAACTTTTCGAAATCCTTATGAGGTTTTCAATTTTTTTAAAATTGAGTTATGGAAAAGTTGGAAAAATTCCCAAAAACTTGGGAATTTCCAATGATTCAAAAATTTTTTCAAATTTCTAAAACAATGAAATTTTTCAAATCCAAAAACTTGGTAAATTTTTTAGATTTCTGTAACTTTTAATTTTGATCTTTCATTTTAATTTTTTGTTTGAACAATTAACTAAAATTTGTGAGTTAATTGTAGGGGTGTGCGGGATAGAGAATTTGACGGGTCGGGATGGATCGGGAAATTTTGCATGGGGTCGGGACGGATCCCGAGTTTTTCGGGAAATCCCGAAAATATCGGGAAATCCCGAAAATATCGGGAAATCCCGAAAAATCCGGGAAATCCCAAAATTGTCGGGGAATCTTGAAAAATCTGAGAAATCTCTAAAAAATTTAGAAGACCCTGAAAAGTATAGAAAATTTGAGTAATCACGTGAATTTCAAGAATCCTGAAAATTTCGAGATTTGGGAATCTAGAGAGTTCAGGAATTCCGAAAAATCTAGTAATTCCGATAACTCCTCAACTATAGAAATTTTGGGATTGTAGAGTACTTGAATAAATATCTATTAGTACAAAGAGTCAAGAATTGATAAATGCTGAATAATTCCAGATTTTGGAACCTCAGAGTAATATCGTTTTATCGTTTACTCTGAAAACTAAGGTTCATGTATATCAGTGTTGTTGAAACTGTGCAGTGCTTAAAATTTAAATACTCATAAGGACCATCTTAATCTTTGTTTCACAGAAAATCAGAAAGATTATCGTGTTTCAAGATGATCTTTATAGTTTTCACAAGTGAACCTTCAACACAAGGTCTTTTTCTTGATTTTCTAGTGAAGTAATTGTCTGGGAAATATATCGACAAGAAAATCGGAAGTGGGAGTCATACAAGTGTCGATTGATTCTACATACATATCTAATATTCACGATGTAACTGAAATTTTAAATAACATAAAAAATTTGAGTAGTCGCCTGGAGAATACATGCTGAATAAATGAAAGTTGATAGTGATTCAGAGAGTTTTTTGAAATATTTGTGAAATTAACAATTTTACAGAAATGAATTATCACAATCTCGTAGATCTTAATTTTGTTGAATGAAAAAACTTTAAGATAAAATGGGAAATATAGGAAATTTCGGATTAACTCATGTAAGTAGCCAAATCACAGAATTTACTTGAGTTTGTGAGTTTTCTTTAAATGGATAAGAATGACACATTAGATGGAAAAAAAATCTAGCCAGCTCGAATTTCGAGATTCACGTTCCATGAATCTGGATATTCCAGAAATTTTTCGAATTTTATTGAAGTTGAAGATATCCGAAAAGATCAGGATTTTCAAAAATGTACGGATTTTTGGAGAAAGAACTCCCAAAAAACTTGGGAATCACAAGAATATGGCACGCTCTAAAATTTCGGGAATGCTATAAAATTCGGGAATCTCGAAAAGTCCGGGAAATCCCGACAATTTCGGGAAATCCCGAAAATGTCGGGAAGGTGCCTTTCCCGTCCCGAGGCATTTCCCGACCCATCCCGACGTCGGGATTCCCGAAGAGTCGGGATCCCGCACACTCCTATAGTTAATTGAAATTTTTTTACTAAAATTAAATTCTAAAAATTTCAGTGAATTCGATAATTTTTGAACTTTTTAAATATCTTCAATTTTAAATCTAAAATACATTAAAAATATCAGTAATTTCCAATGATTCAAAAATGTAGTCCAATTTCTAAAACAATGAAATTTATCAAAATCCAAAAACTTGGGAATTTTTTTAGATTTCTGTAACTTTCGAATTTGATCTTTTCAATTTTATTTTGCTGTTTTAACAATTAACTAAGCTTTGTTAGTTAATTTAAATTTAATTACTAACATTTAATAATAAAAATTTCTGCGGATTCGATAATTGTTGAACTTTTTAATCATCTTCAATTTCAAATCCAAAATACATCAAAAATATCAGTAATTTCCAATGATTCAAAAATTTTTTCAAATTTCTAAAACAATGAAATTTTTAGAAATCCAAAAACTTGGGAATTTTTTTAGATTTCTGTAACTTTCGAATTCGATCTCTTCAATTTTATTTTGCTGTTTAAAAAATTTACTAAAATTTGTTAGTGAATTTGAATTTAATTACTTTCTTCATTTATTTTATTGATTTGTTTATTTAATTTTTCAGTTTTTTATTTATTTTCATTTTATTTATTTTTATATTTATTCATACATATTTTATTTATTTATATATATTGATTTAATTTAAAATAATCTATTTATTTAATTATTTTAAATAAATAAACAGAAATACATAAAATCAGTTATAAAATAAAATTCTATATTACTCATAAAACACACAATATCAAATATCATAAAACAATATTAACGTCAATTATAAAAAAAACACATGCATTATTCTTCACCTACAAATAAAAAAAAACAAATACACATATACACAAAACACAAGCTCACCTCGTTAATTCTAAAAATAATCCAGCAACTGACATTCCCTTGACTGATTTCACACTAACGAGATTAACGATTTGAGGGACTTTTTGCACAAAACACATCCCTATCGTTATAAAACTAAGGAAATCAGAGAACTTTTCCCCGAAATCCCAGAAATCCATTTTTCCCAATCGAATTAAAACCTTTTCCCTCAATTAACAATGTACACTTTTAACATTTATTGATGTAACATGTCAAATCACTTTTCAACAATTAAAGATTATGCAGAAACTCAAAAAACGTGAATTAAAATGAGGGGAAAAAATCGATTCGAATGTTTTGACATTTGACGTCCAGCTGATTATAAACCTAACCTAAACTGCGACAGCAGAAAATTTGTGTCGTCTGCTACACAGCTGTTTTTTGCCATATGACAAGTTTTCAGGAATTTTCACTGAAAAACAAGAAATAAATATGAAATTGTTTATTTAGTAATGTGTATAATTTAAATTTTCAATGTTGATTCATCGGTTCGAATGTTTTCGTGCATTTTAATGCGACGTTTTTTGAAATTTAACGGCCAGCTGATGAACCTAACCTAACCTTAAAACTTTTGTCAACAAAAAATGTGTCGTCTGCTACACAGCTGTTTTTTGCCATATGACAAATTTTCATTGAAAAAAAAAAAATAAATGTTCAAATGCGAAAATAACAATGTTTATAATTTTAACTTTTAATGATCATTTATCAATTTTAATGTTTTCATGCCTTTTAATGCAACTGTTTTGACAGCAAAAGTGAAAATGCGTGTCGTCTGCTACACAGCTGTTTTTTGCCATATGACAAATATTCATGAATTTTCAAGGAAAAACAATAAAAGACAAGAAATAATTATGAAATTGTTTATTTAGGGATGTGTATCATACAAGTTTTTAATGAAAACTCATCGATTCGAGTGTTTTCGTGCATTTTAATGCGACGTTTTTTCAAATTTAACGTCCAGCTGATGATGAACCTAACCTAGCCTCAAAAATTTTACAGAAAACGTGTCGTCTGCTACACAGCTGTTTTTTACATGACAAATTTCCATGAATTATCATTAAAAAACAATAAATAGAAAATTCCATAATTAGAAATATTTTTCCTAAATTTTCCCTCTCCCCTTCATGTTTCCAGGCAACAAAAAATTGGCAAAACTGACGCGTAGAACGCATGCGCAGGTCACGTGATTGGGGTAAAAAAAACGAAAAAGTAGGTCGAATAACAGTTTTTACGTATATTTGCCATTAAATTCAAGAAATTTCGTTTCATAGTTCGAGTTGATCTTGATTGTGAATAATTTTCGTATCAAAATGTCGGACGAAAGTGAAAGCGAAGTCGACGAAGTCGAGTTCAAGCCTGAACTAAGCGAAATAGCGAAATTGGAGAATTTCGAATCGGTGCCGAAAAAATCAACGTTCCAGAAACCAAAAACTTTTACGAGGGAACATGTTGAAGAATTCTTGAAAACAGCTCCCGACGAAACATATTTAGACATGAAAGTAAATCGATGTATATATTATCACAAAGTCCGGTCGAATTTTGCCCGAAAGTATAGTATTACAAAGTCCGGTCGGATTTTGCCCGTCGCTTCGAATAATTTTCACAAGGATTAATAATTTGAAATTCCAGTTTCCTTTTTTACCAGGTTTAAAATAAGTAAACTAACCTAACCTTACCTTTATATTTCAATGAAATGTTTCTGAAAGCTAACTTAGTCATATTCATAAACATTTTCTAGGTAATCCTAATTTTCGGGATTGCTGGTTGCTGCAGAGGTGGAGAATTGTACAACATAAAAAAACATCATGTGAAGCCTCAAGGCGACGTTTTGCTGGTCGAAATTCCTGAAACGAAAACAAGAAAACCGAGACGTTTCATAATCGATGAAGAGTTTATCCCCTACATCAAAAAGTATCAAGATTTACGCAACGAGCGCATCACGCATAATAATTACTTCAGCAAATATATCAATGGGAAGCTACACAATCAAGTTGTTGGCAAACTCAAAATCGCAAAAGTTGCTCAAGACATTGCGAAATTCTTGAAATTGGAGGATCACAAACGATATATAGGTATAATAATGAATAATATATAATATTTTATATATTATATATGTATTTTATATTATATATATAATAATAATAAAACAATATAATTACTATTTATTAGACTTTAATATAATTTTAATATTAATATAGTAGGGGAGATTGGGGCAAAATGTGCAGTTCACAAAATATTCAATTTGCATTACCATCAAAACGGTTAGCACTGGACATTTGAAATTTTTTCAATATATGGCTCTAGTGTCCAGTATCGAATGTCAGTAATTGCGTCTTATTTGTTTGTTTACTTTTTTGGTTATAAAGCAAAGTCTGTTTTAGCTACTGTGTTGTGAATATTTGTCTGAAAGGAAACTTTAACTTTTGTGTCATTTTTTTCATCAGAAATGATGGTACGTGAGTTTTTATAATAATACAGGTGCGAAAAAGACGAAAACATGATCAGTTTGACGAAATTTTGACTAATTTTCGAATCACACGTTGATAAGTCGGAAATGAAGCCATGTGGCAAAACGCGCAGTTTTGCGTGAGGCAAAATGCGCAGTGCTTGTTTTGTATTGTTTCGCTATGTTTGGTCATGATACGCTATTTTCTTCACTTTTTTGTTGTTTTCCACTTTTTTTTCGTCAAATTGTTTCTACACCCAGGGTCATATCGAAGCCGGGGCAGTGCCTCGGGTCCCACAAACATTTTCTTGAAAAATGTGATGAGGGTGATGATCAAAAAAAGGTGGTGTCACTTTTGAACACACCACCTCAAAACTCAACACCTTTCTTTTTGAAATCAAATTTGAAAATTTGACGACCTTTTTTTTATTTTTGTGGAATAGCGATCTTTTTCTTAATTTTTTTTTTTTTTACATTTTTTTCATCATGGTTCTCGTTTATGTTCGTAAAACAGAGTGTCTTGATGGTGAAAACTTATTCGAAACGTGCAAGGCTGTCCGCGAAAGAATGTCTGGGAATCGCACGTCGAAACGCTTTTCTGTTGCTCGACGGACACTCGATCGCTACTTACAAAATTTTTGTTCTTAACAAATAAGAATTTTTAGAATCAAATTTTGTTCTTAACAAACAAATTTTCATTGAAATTGTTTATGAAATCATTTATTTTGTGTTTCCCCCAATTTCCATCAATCAATTTTGTGAAAATCGCGATTTCCGGAATTGCGCATTTTGCCCCACAGGTTGTGCATTTTACCCCAGCGTGGGGCAAAATGCGCAGAAAATAGTTTTTTTTTTTAATAAATATTTGAGGCATAAGGTTCAACTAGAATTAAAGTTTCCTGAGGCTAAATTGTAGCCACATATGTGGGCTACAATATAGTGCCATTTGAAGATCCTCCCAGCCCTTATGCTGCCTCAAAAATGTAATATTATCAAAAACTGCGCATTTTGCCCCAGTCTCCCCTACTATTTTGAATAGTATAATTAAATATCATAAAGTAATAAGTATAAATAATTATAAATTTGATAGAATTATTAATAAAAATTATTTATTAGTAAATTAGTAAATAAAAAATTTTAATTAAAACAGTGCAATATTCGAAACTGAATCAAGGTTACAATATTTTCTAGTGAAAAATAATATCTACTTATTCATGATAAATAAATAATTCCAAATAATAACTATTATGAATTTTAAATTCCAATTTTTTTTCGTCAAATTCACTACAAAATAATAGCTAGAAATTGAAGAATAAAAAAAATTTTACTTGTGAATTTCGTTAATGGAAAATGGAAATTTTAACTATAAAATAGTATTGAAATAGTGTAATTAAATCTTATAATTAATTATCAAATCAATAAACTTAATAACATAAATGATTCATTAGTAAATAAGTAAATACAATATTTTAATTCAAAAAGTGCAATATTCACAACTGAACCAAGGTTACAATCTTTTATAGTGAATAATAATTTCTATTTAGTAACTAAAAATCAATTATTCCAAATAATAACTATTATGAATTTTGAACTCCAATTTTTTTTCATTAAATTCACTACAAAATAATAGCTAGAAATTAAAGAATCGAAAAAATTTTCACGTTTGAATTTCATTAGTGGAAATTAACGAAATTCATAATTAAAAAAGAAAATTTTAATAAATTATATGAATAAATTTTTTATATACAGTATAAATGTAAATATTGTATAAAAGAAAAATATATTAAAAAAAATTCATTGTATTGTATAAAAGAATCGAAAAAAGTTTTACTTTTGAATTTCGTTAATGAAAAATGGAAATTTAAATTATAAAATACTATTTAAATAATATAATTAAATATCATAAAGTGATTATTATAATTAATTATCAAATTAATAAAATTAATAAGAAAAATTATTCATATGTAAATTACTATAAAAAAAATAGATATTTATGCTACAAGGGAGAAAAAGGATGATTCCAACGAGTGCAATTGCGCACTCGCTTCGCTCGTGCCCAAACTTTGCACTCGTTG
>JAPYZL010063347.1:0-19979 GCA_030522825.1 Platygaster orseoliae | reverse complement strand
TTCGGACTTTGGATTTTTATTCTGAATGTCACCGCGCGGACAATACTTTTTCCCGTTTTCGAGCGCAAGTGTCGTTATTGCATCCGGACGCTCAATTGCTAACAAAATTATTCAAGTTCAGATGTTCCGTTCATTAAATGAAAATTTCCTTGTCCATGTATCAAGTACATTTTTTTCATTGAGATATAAGTAAAGTTTTTGGATGTATAAAAACTTCCTATTTTCGAAAAGAATCATGTATTTAGTGCTGATGAAAATATACCTTGTACTAATAAAAAAACGTTTGATATAGATAATGAAATTTTTATTGAATACATGAAACATCTGTTACGTCTGTTACCGTGAATTCTCCATGAAAAAAATGATTGAAATTTGGGTTTTACATTTTTTACGTATCGAAACATAGCAATATTGAAATACAAATCATCGTCATTTGTATACCCACTTATATCTTTTTGTGGTGGTTTGAGAAATATTTTCTATTTTGAAAACTGCTTTTTCTTTTCAATTTTAAGAAGACATGCATCCCGATTGACGAATCGTTCTGACACCATTCAAGTTTTACTTGAGAGTCATAAAAAATATACTGAAAACTTGAGAAAAAAAACTTAATTCAATAATTTGACGTGATTTATACTTGTAAAATACAAATGAATTTCTCAAAATCTAATTGAATTATTACTTATAAAACCAAGTGCATCGCTAGAGAAAAAAAGAATTAAATTTCACATAGAAGTTGAGCAAGATATATACTAAATTCAAATGAAATTCTATACTCTAGATGTAAAACTGGATTATTACTTCGAAAACCAATCAGATCCCTACAAAAAATTTAATTCTATTGAATTAAATAAGAGGATTTCAAGTCGGGAATCCAAATAAAATTCTACTTGGAAAACCAACAAAAAACTTTATTCCAAAAACTTGTTTACATTTCTCGGTAATTTTGAACCTGTCGAACAGCTCTGCATAATTTTTTACACAATTATAATATAATTACATGTGAGTAAATACTCTTTGAAATAACTGCTCGTCAATCAAAATCAACTACTCAAACAGTCGTTAAAGTTCACTGTTCGAACAGTAAAATTTCGACTGTTCCAGATTTAGAGAGAGTGTTCTAAAAATGTTTAATATTATTATATTATTGAAACAGATTTTTTCAAATAAAAACCCCTCCCGAATAATTGTTCTACCAACAACCCTGTTTTTAGCCCTAACAGAGTGAAATTTTTTGAAATTTTTACAAATATCTTCAAAAGAAGAATTTCATCGTTACTTTCTAAATCTGAAAAAGTGAAACTTCACTGTTTCGCAGTGAATATTCACTTTCTAGTAGTGAAAAGTCTTCCACCTTAGAAATAGTGCATCTCGGAGCTCGGTGAAATTATTATTTTTACTGGTGAATCAGTGGAATTCCACTAATTCAGCACTGCATATTCACTTTTTTTGGAAAGTGGAAGATATTTCACTTTTCGAAGTTTAGAGAGTATATATTTAGGAAATTCATTGAAATGAAAGGAACAGTAACTCCTTGGTTTAATACTCCCTGCTGAAAAAAATGATGAAATCTGATGTGTATTATAAACTGAATCAGTTTTCATCAATTTACATCACGTTATTGTCTCTTATGATGAAAAATGATGTATATACTTTGAATATTTGTGTGATGAAATATGATGCAGTTTCGATAAATTTATGAAAAAAAGTTATTAATAAACTGATGAAAACTTGGTTTTTTATCCCGTAACTGAATATTCTGAAAAATGATGTAAAAAACTTGGTTTTTTTACCATCAAACTGAACTTGATGAAAACTAATGTAAAATAATAGAGAATAACTTAGTATTTTCTCAAACTGTACAAAAATTGATGAAAACTGATGTAAAAAAACTTGATTTTTTCAGCATCAAACTAAACCTTATGAAAACTGATCGGAATTTCATCAGTTTTTTTGCAGCAGGGCTTATAATATATTTTTTCTTGTTTTACAAGCTTCTTGGTAAACTTTCAAAATTTTTCATTTTGTGCAGTACGTTAATCCCTAAAACTATCCGAAACCGTCTGTAAATCGTCGAGTGAAATTTGAGCATCTGAATCATTATAAAACCTGATGTCGATGTTTTGCATACAAAGTCAACCATTAAAAAGAGATTTCAGAGCTTTGAATAAGCACCTCGCTGTAAGCCCCTCCAGTCCTCTAAAAAAGTTCGATTCCACGCAATTCCACGTCAAAACATAGATCTTTCCTTCCCCCGCCTTCCCGTTCCCCCCTCGCTAAACTAAACTACTCGTATCCGCCATATCCATAGTCTCCAAAACCACGTCGCTGAATCTGACAAACAACCCCCTCTCTTCCTCGAAAAACCAATCCTTGCCTTCCCCTTCCTCTCTGAAATCGAAAAATCCCAAACTCATCCAACCCGGATTCGCCACAAAACGTTGTTGCTCCCCCCCCCCCACCTTTCCCGGAACCTCACCCCCTGCAAAAGCTCGATTACATGATTATATCTCCCTCTCTCTCGCACTTTACTTCGCTCAAAAAACTACCTATCAATTTTTTGAATAACAGACTATCCAGGACCGATTCATTCGTAAACCCGGAAGATCTTAAATTATCCCCCGAAAAACCCGAAAATTTCCCCCGTTTCGTCGAAAGTTGTATCGCAAATTAATCCCAGTTCCAGCGTTCACCGCGGGGCGGCGCCAGTGGCGCGAATTTCCGTACATCCAAGCGCAGCGACGACAACGCCAAGGCAACCCCGCGATTTCCTGCAACGGGACCGCGGGTATTTGTTCCCCGTGGACGTTTTTTCACCGTTTGCCCGACGTGCTGCGCCGCGATTTCCAGCCCCAGAAGTAAGTACCGCATCGCGACAAACTGCCCGACGTAGCGTTGTACCGGGGCCCCGCGCCATTTTTCCGCGACGATTCGCCAAAGTTGCGTGTGTCCGCGGAAACGACAGGCAACGCGAGAGAGAGACAAGAAATCGCTTGCGTTTTTCCCTGGACTTACGTTTCGCGGTACGTTTTCATCGCGTTGGCGATTAGTTTTCGAGGGAAGGGTTTTTCGGGAGCTTTTTTGGAAGAGAAAAACGGCATGGGCGCGGGGGGTTGGAGGGGGGGAAGGGGGCGAGAGGTAGTGGAACGAAGAAGTGGGGGGAGAGGGGAATTTTCAGCCGGAATCGGCCTGACGTTTTTCATCTGACTTTTTTCTCTTTTCTTTTTGAGTTTTTGTTTTCTTTCGCACGAGCGCGGCGAGCATTGTTTTTGTTTTTTTTTTCGGCGGCTGGTGTGCTTTTTCGAGGCCTCGGAAGGAGTCGTGAATCTCTCAGCTGACTCGGAAATTTTCTTGCAGAGGCTCGGATATATTTATTCAAAATGGTGATACATTGTAATGCGGTTACGGCGTGGATAGGTGTGGGTTCCAGTAGTGCGATTTTTTCGAGGGTAGTTTTTCGGGGGGTTTTGACGGGGTGGGGGGCCGAAGGGGAAAGGGGCAGGATGAGTTTGTATTTTTAAATGCGTTGCGATTTTATGCATTCGAGAGGGATTGTGAGATCGTTGGGAAATTTATTTATCGTTTTTTTTTTTATGTTGATCGTTGATTAGAGTTGTAATTTTATAGTGGAGTTGTTGATTGATGGTTGAATTTTTTTTAGTGTTCATATGAGATGGGAAATAGGAGTGAAAGGTGTATGCATGTTTTTTTGAATAATTCCATTAAGGAATTTTTTCGTAATTAGAAAGTGTGTGGTATCAGTTCGGAAAATGATTTTCTATTTGATGTGGGATTTGATTAATTTTAACTAAATATTTGGAAATTTGACACTTGTTTTTTGCATACTTATAAAGGATTTGAAACAATTTTGAGATTTGAGAATGTTTTTTATTTTGAGAAATTTTTTTCAATTGTCTCATTTTTTTATTTATTTTTGATAATGATGTAATTTAAAGATGTTCTTATTTATTTGTTATTATTCTTTATACTTTGGGAAATTCGTTAACTGTGAATGACAAAAATCGATAAAATATCATTATTGTAAAAAAAATCAGTGATAAAAAATTGTAACTAGTTTTGATAGTTTTCCTGTTTTTAGACTGTTTTGTTTTCCATGTTTTTAGATTTTTTTAAATTTTATGACTAGCATTCTTACATCTAAAAATGTTTATGATCGTTAAAATTTGACAAAAATTTTCCAATACCTTTTTGGAAAATACACATTAATGTTCCAAATCAAAGAAAATCTATCATATGGATTGATTTATTCTTTGGAAAATAAATAAAAAACATTTTTTAATGGGGAAAAGTGAAAATTTACTAAGAAATAGATCAAATATTAATGTTCATAAAGTTTACAACATTGGAAAATCACACGAGAATCTTTTTTCTGAAATTTACCATCAATGATATAAAACCTAAAAATAGCTAATTCAGTGAAGCCTATCAAAATTGTCAACAAAAAATCATTAAATAATCAATGATACAATCCATCGTTTTAAAAAACGGTCGAACTTTTAAGATTCTTGTAATGAAAACTTTTCTTATAAAATTTTATTTCCTGCACAAATGTTTATAAAAAAATTTGTTCATAAAAAATCTAGGAGGTTTCTTAAATATTTTCTTATAAAATATTTCAAATTTCTTATTAAAGTGTCAGTGGTTTTTATACAAATTTTTTTCTTATTAGAATTTTTAAGGTCGACCTTATATGAAGTAGAATATTTATAAGAAATTTCTAACTGTTATAAAAATTTTTTTCTTATTAGAATTTTTAAGGTTGACCTTATATGAAGTAGAATATTTATAAGAAATTTCTAACTGTTATAAAAATTTTGCCATTTCTTATAAGAATTCTTTGATTAATCAAAATCACTAGTGTATAAACATGTTTAGAAAATTCCTTGTTAGGGGCTTCATCGAATTTGTTTTTCAAGGTTTTACATTATTTTTGGTAAATCTCAGAAAAAAGTTTTCTTGTGATTTGTCAATGTTGTATACTTTATGAACATAAATATTATGATTCTCAATCATTTTTTTCACTTTTTACATTTTGTGAGCTTTTTTGAGATTGTAATGTTCTTGAATGTTTTAAAAACCATATATTTTTTTTAATTTTGTTTAATTTTATCTAATACTTAAAATTAAACAGTAATTTTGAGGACCTTTTAGAAAAATACACATAAATGTCCTGAATTCAGAAAAATTCATTGTAATGATTTATTTTTATGACATTCTAAAACTCCAAGTTGTATTCATCCAATAATTCTGGAATTGTTTTTTAAAGATCTTAATAATTTTTTATAATAATTTAATTTAGCAATTTTCCATTCATTTCTTAGTATTCCTTATACTTTTTTGGACAAATTTTTTTAATGGGAATAATAAAAATCGATAAAGTATCCTTATTTATTCTAAAAAAACCCAGTTAAAAAAACTGCAACTAATTTTCAATAGTTTTGCTGTTTTTAGCCTTTTTTGAGTTTTTAATGTTTTTATATGTCTTGAAAATTTTATGATTCTTACATTTCACATGTAAAAATGTCAATGATATTTCAAATTCTACTGTAATTTTTAAGTATCTTTTTGGAAAATATGTATCAATGTTCCAAATTAAGAAAAATCCATGATGTAAACTGATCCATTTTTTAGGAGATTTTTTCAAACATTTTATAAATGTTGGATAATGAAAGTATACTAGGAAATTGATAACGTATTATTATAATCATTGAAATGAAAAATGTCGGCTGATTTTCAGTAACTTTTTTTATTTCTTACATTTTTCTAGCTTCTTTGAGATGGTGATGTTTATGGATGTTTTAAAAACGTTATAAGCATAACAAATGAATTATTGAGTATTTTTCACATCTTTTTGAATTTGTAGTTTAAATTGTATTTTAAAAAGATATGATTTTCGTATTATGTGTGTGTAATTTTTCATGATTCTTCAAATTCACACAAGTTTTGCAATACCTTATAGAAAAATATATATAAATGTCCCAAATTTAAAAAAAGTCAGTTTCAATTTATTTATATGACATTCTTAAATTATTCAAAGAATTATATCATTTTTGTATAGGTAAATAAAATGAAAATATTTCAATTGAGAAATAAGATGAAATTATTCAGGAAATAATTTAAAACATAAAATAAAAACTAAGTTAAGAGGAAACCTAACACATTCTCTTTTCGTCCTTTTTCCTCTCATTCGCTTTCCGTTCTATATGTCTCTCTTGCACTACAGTGTCTTCGGTTCCCTTTTAAATTCCTTTTAAATTCAAAAAATTTGATGCTCTTTAAAATTATTATCTGTATTTTTAAAAGCTTTGCAAAATTATAGCTCGTAGTTATTAATTTATTTTTTTTTATATTTTAATTTAATGAAAAATAAATACTTATTGTTAGTTTGGATTTTCCCTAACTTTTAAAATTATTATAGATTATTTGAAAAATCTTATTGAAATTGAATATGCGAAATGTTCCAAACTCGTGAAAATTGATTACTGTCGGGAACTTCTATGACACTGAAATTTTCAGTTTTGAGTACCGTGTGTTCCTTGATCCTTCGGTACACTTGAGTTCGTGAGTCATGAATCTCCATAAGAAAAGCATTTTCATTGCTACCAATCTCAACTCAAGTGTACTGAAGGATTGTGGGACACACGATACTGTTGGATAATCTAAAGTTTCATGGCTTCTACATTTTTTTCTTTCATCCTTACAATTGAGCTATTGAGAGAAACAGACAAACTAGTAAGAGACAGAAAACATGGAGTTGTCACTAGGGATGGGCGATACCGCATTGTGTCCTTTTCTCGCTTATTATAGCTGTCGTTTAGCAAGAGAGAGAAGTCAATAGTATCGCCCATCCCTAGTTGTCACTCTATCTGTCTCTTAGGGCCTCCACACAAGAACTCGACCAAGTCGAAGTCGAATGGTCGAATTGATATGTTATTATATCTATATATACGATATATATAGATATGTAAATATATGAATTCGACCATTCGACTTCGACCTGGTCGAGCCCTTGTGAGTATGCCATTACTAGTTTGTCTTTTGCTCTCAACCGCTCTATTTTAAATGTGAAATTGATATTACTATACATTTAGTAAACGTTTATAATTTCTGTGTTGAAAATCTTAAGAACGCGATCTAATTTTATACGTAAAAGTTTTAATCTAACACAGTACTAGAAACTTTCTAGAAATCCAAAATTAAGTAATTTGAAAAAGATTTCAAAGTTTTTCACTTCCAGAAAAAATAAAGAAAAATCTAAACAAGAATAATCTTTTTCCATTTTGTCAATAGTTCATAATTTTCGAATTTTTCAAATTCTAAAATCGCTTATGATCTACAACAATTTACTAAATAATCTAGAAAAATTTTCGAAAAAATATTGCTTTTTACAAAATACAAATAATTATTATTGAAACAATGAGAATCTGAAATATTGACAAACTTTTGCATGTGGTATTATTATTTACAATTTTTTAATTTATGATTTTTCTGAAATGACCTTTGAATTATAATTAATGACACAAATAATTCTGTATTGGTAAATTTCGAAATAACTTATTATGAAATAAAAAGAAAAGTTAATATCAATATACATTGAGTATATGTTTCTATTTCCCATGCTAAAAAATCTTAGAAACTAGATCTAACTCAATTCGTAAAAATTTTTAGTTACAAAGACTTTCTGAAATAAAAAAATGATAACCAGTTTTCAATAGCTTTTGGATATGCTAAAAGTGATAAACTTAAAATACAACATAATTTTGAAAACCTTTGAAAAACACAAAGCTGAATAGTTTGAATCCCTCAAAAGTTTTTCATATTCAGAAAATAATATTCGCAAATCTAAAAAAAAATACTTTTTTTAAAAAATAAAAAATTTCATTAGATTTCAAGATTTTTCAAACTTCCAAATCGTTTATAAAGTACAATGTCATTGATTTTTATAATAATAATTTTTTACAATAATCAGTCAATTTTTCGTATTTATGTATAAAAAATTTTTTTTTAATATCTAATGAAAATTAAAAGAATTGTTCTCGGTAATTTTTCATGTGGAAATATGAGATCTTTAAATGAGAATTTCTAAGAAAAGGGTATGAAATACACATGAAGGTGTGAATGAAGGAATGAACACATGAAGGAATGAATGATTGAAATAAGGTTAAAAAACTAAAGATACTGTATCTTAATATAGATATGGGAAAATATGAATCTGACTTAATTGATAATAGTAAAAAATAAGTGTTGGCGTAGCTATCGAAAAAATCTATCTCTTTAACGGAAAAAATTGCAAGAAGTTTACAACTTTTTATGTTTTTCATGCAGAACTTACTGATATTTTATCGATTTGGAAAAAGTCTGTTCAATGTTACTTTAAGCTAATGTGCAATTGTACATAGTGAAAAATATTGTACAACGAAAATTATTTTTGCCCTTGGTGATCGTTGTATATTAATTCTTGTAACAGGAAAAATTGTTCTTTATCCAACTTTGATTCTAGTTATCAGGAAATAATGTTAATTTTTTATACTATGTTTTGGTAGCTTTAAATTTCATACATGCATATTTATTTATTAAGTATAGACTTTATTTTTAATACTTTTTGCATCGATTCATCATATTTTTAACAACGCCATAAAAATTTGTCATTGAAAAAATTACTGCCACAGTTCAAAGCAATTTTCTATATTTAAAAATGCATATTTATTGATTGCCTCGACCTGCAGTAGTACATGCAAATCTAAAATGTAAAAAGTAGTTTGAGTTTGTTAATCTACTTTTCGAATTGTGAAAACATTTTTTTTCTGTAGGTATTTTTAAAAGAATTTTCAGAAAAGTCAAACTTTTTAAGTGATTCTAAAAATATTGATCGTCTGTTTATGAAACTATAGATAAGTTTTGTTCCATTGATGGAAATTTTTTTTTTTACAGTGGATTTTCATTTGAAACTATTTAATTTTTTTTTTTTAGTTTCTAAATCTTCACAAAACTTTTTAGAAATGAAAGTGAATCAGGCTTCATTGAAAGAAATAATTGATAATTTTGGATGGTTAGTTGATAAATTCAGGAATCATTGAAGTCTTTGAACAATTCAAAACTTGAAGTTTGAAAATTAAAAAAAAAGAAAACTAGCAAAAATACTCAAAAAATTAATGACTAAATAATTCTAAAATTAATAAATAGATTCCAGATATATAGAGAAAATATTTAATGTTATTATTAAAATTAAATCAAGTATTGAGTGTTATTGAGGAATTCCAGAATGAAATGTAAATTGTAGAAGGTAGTAATTTTCCACTTTTCGTAGAATTTACTTCTTAATAATTTTTTTAGATATTTTTACAAAAAATCGTGATTTAATTGAATTTTTTTAAGTCCTTAAAGTGTATATGATTTGAAAATAATCTGGAAACTGTCTAAAAAAACAGTAGTATTTTTATATTGTGCAAGATTTGAAGAAAAATTGTATCCTCGGTTTTATCAAGCTTTTGATAATCCTTATTAATTTGAATTTAATAAAATATTATTTTGAAAATGCTCACAAAATTTCGAAATTCGAAGACCATTCTCAAAATTACAGTAAACCTTGTCAAAAATAAATTTATTACTGAATCTGAAGCATAAAATGTTCTACAAAAATATGAACACGAAGTTAATTGATATTTTATACCCGCTACAAAAGAAGGGCTGAATTGCTACGATTTATATTATTTTTACCAAAATGCTGGAACATCATATTCTCCAATTTCACTTTGATAATTGTGCATTACTGTTAAATTTTTTTGTTACATTATTGATATCTTACTGTTATATACTTATTAGTAGAGTAACCCTTTTAGAGAAATGAAAAAAAGGTTTTTTTTATTTGTTAACGTTTCAGAATCCTCATGTTGGTGGAAGTGAGATGGCATCCAAGGAAAAAAAACCCCTAGCGTCTTCAAAAGCGAAGCAAAAGTCAAACAATAACGCCAGTTTAGCTTCGGCGAATGACACCAAGAACAAACGCGTTCGATCTGTCGGTTTTCAAAAACGGCAGATCGAATGGCAGCGACTCATATCCACAGCTGTTGTCACAGGAAACTCGCTACCGGCCAAAATCGAGCCAGGTTTACCGCGCAAGAAAATTGATAACCTGGTGCGCCAGCAAAAGCTAAAAAACGCGAAGACCACCAAATCCGCAATCGTCAAGGCTAAGAAGAAAGTGCCTTTAAAGACGCTAAAACTCACCGGTGCATGTAAAATCGCCCGGGCCGGCAAAAAAATAAAAAAGGAGCCGCAGGATGCGGAGGGGCCCAAGGTCAAAGTCGAAGCCGAAGCAGAAGACGCGAAAGAGGCTGAGGGAGGAAAATGTCCTGAGGAAGAGGTCGCGTCGAGTGAGGTGAAGGTCGAGGGTCAAGCCAAGACACCGAAAAGCTTGAAAAACAACGTCAAGGCGAACGGTAAGAAGAAAGCCGAGACTACACCAAAAGTGCCCAAGATATTAAAGACGCCGTTCAAGGGCTCCGAGCCCAAGGTCAAGGCCAACAAGAGCTTGGCCCACGGATGTCGAGCCGATGTAACTGAAAAATGCTCTTACGACTTGACCATCGAGGAAGTGATAGCTTCCTCAATGCTAGTGCTCGACCTGAGGGAAGGTGAAACCAAGGCCGCTGAAGAAGCCGAGGAAGACTCGAAGAAAAAGGATGGCCTTCGCAATGGGAAACTTCGTCAGGTCGCAAATCTTGGGATTCGTAGAAGGTCGTGTTCTAATGACCAGGATGAGAAGCCTGAAGTTGAGTTGAATTTTCCTGAGAGCAGACTCGTGACCCAGGATGCGCAAGTGGAGAACAACAATAATGGGGAACAGTCGGATGAAGCTGGGCCCATTCTCAGGTCGAAGAAGACCAAGACGAGAAGCGTTTGTCTTGAAGATGAAGACGTTCAGAAAAGTGCCTTAGAGAAGACGGAGTTGGTTAGGAAGGATAAAGCTGGGGGGACCAAGATGGCGACGGAGAAGGGGAAGTGTCGCAGGAACAGCCTTGACCTGGAGACAAAGAAAGTCGAGTCTATGGAGATTGGGGAAGGCGGTCCTTCGAAGATCGATCGAATGATTGAGGATATTAAATTGAAGATCGCGCAGTCCATTGAGAACAAAATTTTGGGAGACAAAGGGCTGGGGATGCTGGGGAAGAATTTCCAGGTGAAAGCGGAGGAGGAAGTTGTCGCACCGATAAACGACACTAAACCAGGGTATGTTGTTTCTTCTTTTGAGGGGATTTTTGTGAAAGGGTATCATAAAAATGTTAGTTTTTGGATTTATCTTAACTTTCAGAGATTTTTATATGGGTTATTTTGTTTGAAATCGATTTATGATTTTTGAATTCTGTGAATCAGAGTTGTTCAATAAGTTGAATCTTGAGCTCAAGATTTTTTATGAATTAATGAAATTATTTAAATTTTTTAGATCACATTATGAAGGTATGATATTTAATTTGGAAATAACGATGTTCTTAATTGAAAATAAGTCGATTTTCAGTTATTGAATTGTTATTATTTATTGACTCTGTGAACGCTTGTTGCGAATACAAGTTTTTATGTGATTTTTTTCTAGTTGTATCGTTCCTTGATAAAATTGCAAAATTTTGCCATTCTCGACCCCTAAAAAATGAGTTTCTAAATTTTTGAATTCACAAACTTCTCTAATCAAAATTTTAATTAGGTAATTTCAACTTTTGTATAAATACTTTCGGAGTACAAAATGACATTTAAATTTCCGGATTTTTTTTTTTTTTTTTTCAACATAACGAATTTGAAAAAAAGACAAAATTTGATTAGATGAAGATAAGTATCTGGTTTAACAATAAATAATTAATTTCTATTTGAAATGGAACAACAAAGTATTTAGTAAAATATAAACTAATAAAATTTGTTATGTTACAACCAGAGACTTTTTTATGACAATCAATATTTAATTTTTATAACCAAAAGTGTGGTTGGCATAACTGATTCCAAGTCACATACATACTTTAGTTGCTGCAATCAAACATTTCTTATTTTGTATAAATTCCGAAAATGATAAAAGTAACGAAAAAATTTTAAAAAATTTATAACCTAATGTCTGGAATTTTAATGCAGAAATTTCCAATTTAGAGTAATTTTTATTTTAAAGTAAAGGAATTGCTTATAGAATAAAAAATTTCAAGTATATGCACACATACTTTGGACTTGGTTGCAAAATATGTAACATTTTATATCCATATCATAAATTATTGTTAGATTCAACAATATTAAAGAATTTACAAAAACCGAAAAGTCGAACATAGAAGTATGTTGTAAGCCTTCCATTCTAAACACTTTTAACAGAAAATTTATAATAGTTTAAATGAGTTCAATTCAAAATTTAAAGAGATTTGGAAAATGTACTGATTTTCTGCTTCATTTTTGTGAGTGGAACAAAAGTGTTGAAAAATAGAAATTTTCAAGGTTTTAAAATAATTTTATTTCTGAAACATATTCGGAAAAATAATCAGGGTGTCTACTCGACCGGGAAACCGGAAAAAACCGGGAATTCGCTCAAAGCGGCAAAAACCGAGAAAATCTAGATTTCCGGTGAAAAAAAATTTTTTTTTTTTTTCAAATTTTGCGCGAAAAGAATTTTCTTCTGCCATATCGGTCGCCGTTGCTTATAAACGCGAAAATTTCTGAGTCAAAACTGACCAATAGAAAACCGGGAAATGACCGAGAATTTGAAAATAGCCGATCTATAGACACCCTGTAAATTATCATAAAAGTAAATCAAAGATTCATTTTGCAAAAAATCAGCATTTTCCAAGGTAGCCTATTTTGGGAACACCGAATTTTTAAGAATAATGTTCCCTGGTTGAGAGAGTAGTTGATATAAAATTCGCGTCTCGCGACTTTCTTGCTCTATCACGATTTTTATTGCTCAATTATTATAAAAGTAAGTCAAAGATTTACTCTGCAAAAAATCAGCATTTTCCAAGGTAGCCTATTTCGGGAAAACCGAATTTTCAAGAAGAATGTTCCCTGGTTAAGCTAGTAGTTGAAATAAAAATTCGAATCTCGCCAATCTTTTTATACCTCTCGATTTTCATTGCTCAATTATTATGACAGTCAGTCAAAAATAGACTATGCAAAAAATCAGCAAAATCCAAGGTCCGCACAATTGAGAAAACCGAATGTTCATGAAGAATGTTCTCGCCAGAAAGTGGATGAGGTAGTAGTTGAAATGAAAATTCGTATCTCGCGAGATTCTTGTTTCCTGCGTTCTTTTATTGCTTAATTATTATAAAAGTAAGTCGAAGATTGAATATCCAAAAAATCAGCAAAATCCATGATCCCGGATTTGAAAAAATCGAATTTTCATGAAGAATGTTCATGAAGAAAGAAAGAATGGTTAAGCGAGTAGTTGAAATAAAATTCGCATCTCGCGAATTTCTTGCTCTATCGCTATTTTTATTGCTCAGTTATTATAAAAGTAAGTCAAAGATTGACTATGCAAAAAATTAGCATTTTCCAAGGTACCCTGTTTTGGGAAAACCGAATTTTCTTGAAGAAAGTTCTCTGGTTAAGGAAGGATTATCATATAGATGGTCGAAATCATATGAATCTTTGCGCGCGGTTCAAAAAAAAAGTTTCCATGTTAAAGACTTGAACTTTTTTTTATTTTGAAAAGTTCATTACAAGGATGTTAAATTTTTATATTTCGTTAAAATATATTAATAAGTTTCGGAGATATTAATTAGCAAAGTCGACCATGCGCTCCGTGAAAAGATAAACGGCGTCCCTGATTTCGTCACTCGTAGTTGCTCGAGTGCGAAAAGCAAAACCAGTATTTATTCAGTAATGTGTCTTCTTCAATCCCTACAAAAATAAAGAAATTCTAACAATTTTGAAAAAAAAGCAATTTACGTGAAATTTCACATTTTTTGTTATTGTTTTTTAACAAAAAATTCTTCAAAAAAAATTTTTTTCACATTTTTTTTGGTTCACATTGAAGTGGACACATTACTGAAAAAAAAATAAGTTTGCTTTTTATTCTAGAACAACTACTAGCGATGAAATCAGGGACACCATTTACCTGCGCATGGTCTCTACTTTGCACGTTAATATCTCGTTAATTAACTAATCGATTTCAACGAAGTAAAAAAAAATCAACATTTTTTTATTAAAGTCTGTAAATTAAAAAAAACTTCAAGCCTTTAACATGAAAACTTTTTTCTTGAAACACGTTCAAACATTCAGTACAATTTTGACTATATGATAATCCCCCCTTAAGCGAGTAGTTGAAATGAAAATTCGCATCTTGCGAGTTTCTTAGGCGATCACATTTTTTTGTTGCTGAATTATGATATCATTAAGTCGAAGAGTGACTATGCAAAAAATCATCACTCCCAGACCCCGGATTTAAGAACACTGAATTTTCTTGAATAAAATTGCCTCCAGAATGAGGTTAAAGCTTGAAGTTTAAATAAAAACTTCTATTTTGCGAGTTTCTTGGGCCCACGCGATTTTTTTCGCTCGATTATTATAAAAGTAATTCAAAGATTGACTATGCAAAAAATCAGCATTTTCCAAGGTACCCTATTTTAGGAAAATCGAATTTTCAAGAAGAATGTTTCCCGGTTAAGCGAGTATTGATATAAAATTCGCGTCTTGCGACTTTCTTGCTCTATCGCGGTTTTTATTGCTCAATTATTAGGGTGTCTACTCGACCGGGAAAAACCGGGAAATGACCGGGAATTTGAAAATAGCCTATCGATAGACACCCTGATAATGATAGCGAATGTGAAAATCGTCTCAACTAATAACCTTTTTGTGAAAAAGTCAAAGAAACTGAATGTAAGGTTCGAGACCGAAAGTGGCGGAACGAGCAAGTAGAACATATAAATATTGGGGTAGCCCAAAAAGGGTAATCTCTGATTTTGTCATCACTCTTCGTAGTTTTTGTTTGGGGTGGTAAAATATGAATATTTTTATTATTCTGACAATAATAAAATACATTTCAAAACATTTACGAAGATAATTTCCATATCGAGTATTTTTTCCATGAATATGATTTTTTTTCGTTAATTTTAAACATTGCTTAGAAGATGATTTAGTCAAAATTTCATTTGCGGTCTTCGTTTCTTTAAATGCTTATTCCATAATATTTTTTTGCGTGATATATGGTTTTATCTGATGAAAAAATTTTATTGACATATTTACATAGATAAATAATTTTTTAACTTTTAAGTTTTTCTGTGAAAAAACGATTTAAAAAGTGTTAAAATGCTTGAGCTTTGGAATTTTTCTAACCAAATGTTTTATCTTTCATTGCTTTTTCATTGATGGTTTTCTTTTTGTTTGTTTGTTTGTTTTTTTATTTTCCAATTTTCAATCTAGGAATTCGGAAATTTTAATTTTGGATTTTTAAATTTCAAAACTCATCGTTCGTATGACTTCATGTGCCCTAAAAATTTGAGTGAAATATTTTTTTGTAAGAAAGAATACATAATTCTTGAGGTCTTGAATTATTTTTAAATTAAAAACCTAAGCACTGTCATAAATCGAAAAACAAAGAGAGGAAAAATATTTTCTACCACCCTTTCTCTTCCGAACATCATACATAACTTAGTTATGCTCCAGGTTTTAGTAAGTCGAAGATGAGCATTTAAATCGTCAGAGTCGAAATCTACGATTGATGGATGGTGAAAATTATTATTTTCAATCCCATAAATCGTAAAAACGTAATTTTACTAGACTTCTTGTCTGAAAAATCAAAAAAATTATAAATATAACTAAGCTTAAATAGAAATAAATATTGAGGTTCTACAATATTTATATTTTCAGGTTTTTAAGTCTTTTGATTTTGAAGTACTTGATTTCCAACTTATCTTTCTTTGAGGCAGAATTAAGTATTAAATAATTTTGAATTTTTGTGCTCAGGTTTTTGAAATGATGTAACATTTCAAATTTTGTATTGCGTGGATTCTGATTTTTCAGATTTTCAAGTTGAAAAATGTAGGCATTGGCATTTCTTGTTTCTTTTTTAAGGATGAGTAAAATTGTTGAACTGAAGAAAGAAATTACAAAAAAATTTTATTTTCTATATCTTCTGACATACAAAAATATGAAATAAATGCAACAAAATTTTATAATTGATAATTTTCATGTAAAAATTCTTTCATTTTGATATTTTTCACGTAAAAATTCTTTCATTTTGATATTTTTCAAAGAAAATTTCCAATTTGTAATAAATAATTTTTATATTATTTATGGTGTACAAACGTACGTCACGCATTTGATCACAATTTTTGCAGGTAAAAATGTATGAAACGAGGCTTAATTATTTACCATTTTCTCCATTTTTTAATTTCAAAAACAGCAAGATGATAAAAGTACGGTATTAGTTAAATAAATGATACATAAATTGACTTTAACAAAATAAAAAAAACGCGGTTCGAATTTTTAACAAAAATTACTATAACTTTGTGGATTTTCAACTAATTTAAAAAAAAAAAATCAAATGAATAAAAAAAAAAAGAATTTTCGAAAAACGTTAATACATGGAATTTCGATTTTTTTAAAAAAAGTGCAATTATTTTGAAGAGTAAAAGTTGAATAATCGGGCTTTGGAAAATACCACGAAACAAGCTGGAAATTTAACGATAAATTTATTCATGATCAGTAATTTACAGTACAACATTTGCTAAGCGCAAATTATACTTGGGACCCATTTTTTCGAAAAACTATAAAAAATAGGGAATAATATACTAAAAATCAATAAATGAGAAAAAAATTTTCTACTTCAAAATTAAATTCGTTGAATAAATGAATAAAAACAATGATATAATAGTAATTGTTACGAGTAACATTTCCACTGACAGAATGGACTAAAGGACGAATTCTCGTTTTGACACAGCTCTAAAGATAGCGTTCAGTATATTTGTGCCCCAGAGTAACGTTTTAGAGTTGAAGGAACATTTTTATGCTGTCTGTTACATGTAAACAAAAATATAAATTACAATGAGCAACAAAGATCAACTATGATATAATTTAAAAAAGTAAAATTTTCGACTTTTGAAAAATCATGATTTTAGAGATGATATGATATTTTGATATTGATTTGCCAATTTATAGGTCAGGGGGGTGAAAATATTTTATTTTTTGGTTTCAGGCTTGATGTAAATAAAGAAGAAGAGGACAAAGATAAGAAGAGTGAAAACATGGGTAAAGACGAAGTCAGAGAGTATTCTCTGCCAAAGGTCGCTGACACTGCCAAAGAAATCGAGAAGCTAGTCATGGGTGACGTCGAGCTGGTGGATGCCAGGACCGATGAGAAAAACAACGATTCGCCTCCTGAGGTGAATTCCCACGACGTCGTGGCCGAAGAATACAGCCTGCAGAAAGAGCTTGCCGCCGACAATGTCTTTATTCCTTGCGCTCCTCCCAAGGACACCGAAGAGTCTCTCGAAGAAACCTTGGACAATGCTAAAAAAGTCGAAACCCCAGATGATGCTGAGCAAGTTGAAACTCTGGATGACGATAAGAAAAAAGTGGAACCGTTGGATGAGGTCAAAAAAGTGCTCAGAAAATCCCCAAGAACCTCGACCAAAACGACTCCCGAGAAAACGAAAATTGTCCCAAAAACGTCTCCGGAGAAAGTACCTGTACAGGAAGTCGTGGAGAATGTCAATGACGAGGACTGCGCCTTGAATGACGAGTTGCTGAAAACGCCCGAGAACATGGAAGTTGACGACCCGCGTTGGATCGTGGGAGATTCCGGGGATATCGAGACCTTGGAGAGTATCACACGAGAAGTCGAGAAGCTGGTGGGCATGACAAGTACATCACCCACGGAAGAGGTGGAGAGCAAAGTGGACGATGGTGCGAAGGAAAAAGTTGTGCCTGTGAAGAGTGTGGAAGAAAAACTTCCTCAGGAAAGTTTACGTCTTGAAGAAGTTCCTGAAGATGGCTGTGACGGGGTGAACCCGGATAAGATGATAAAAGTGGAAAACGCGAAGCAGGAATTGGAAGATGAGAAAAAGTCAGACGAGGGGAAAAGAGTTCTTAGAACACGGGAGAAGCACCAGCAGCAGAAAAAGAAAACGCCGGAGGAGCCGGAAGTGAAGACTCCTGAGGAGGAGAACGTGGAGGCAAGTGGACAGGCTGTTGAAGAGAGCGTTCAAGAAGCTCAGGTTCGAACACGTCGAAGTCGAGAGCCGAAGAAAAAACGCGAAGAAGTCCAGAGTTCCCCCAAGTCCCGGCGTAGCAAAAAAGATACGAAAAAGTTGGAGCAGCAGAAGGAAGAGACTCTTCTGGATAACGAGGTCGCAGAAATCAACGAGAATCAAAGCACTGATAATAATTCTCAAAATGGGTGTCGAGGATTTTCCGAGCCTTCCACGGATAAAGGCGCCCAGGTTCCCGAGGGTCGTTGTAAGTCGGAGAACGATGTCAAGAATATTTGCAGTGACAAGCCTTTTACTCCATCCGAGAATTTGAGAAACGAGGAGTGCAAGTCCAACAAGTCTTTGGAGATCATGCAGAAGGATTTGGACGAGGCTTCGACTTCCGGAGAATCCTCGAGTAGTGGATTGCTGAAGATTCTAGAGACACCTGAGGAGTTGGCCATGAAAGAGAGCATCTTGGGGGTGTTGGGGCTGCAGCCTTCGGAGAAGGTGAGCGAGCAAATGAGGCAGAGGAGACTGGAGCAGTCGACCTCTGGCACGCTGAAAACTGTGATCAGGGTGCAGAAGGACAAGGAACGAGGCGGAGAGAAGAAGAGGTCGCGCTCGCCCTTGAAGATGGTGTTGAAGCAGCAGGGACGTGGTGAGAGCGGGGACGGCGACTCCTTCGATTTTTACACCATTCAAAAGGAGGTGAGTAAACAGTTTTTTTTATGGAATTGTTGGACAGGAGGTAAGTACTCGATATACAGTACACTGAGGGAAATATCTGGTTGGTTTAACTATAAGGTCACGACAATGTATTTTAAGTTCAATGCACCAAAAAATTATTATTTTAAAGAAATAGAAGTATAGTAAATCCTACTAAAACATTAAGATACTTTTGATCTTAATTGTATTAAGCATGAAATTGCACGAAAATAGTCACAGCTGCAAATCAAGTCGATTATTTGAAAATTCTTCCATGGTATTGTCGTGACCTTTTTTTAATGTATTTTATGAGTAGCCATGATTATTACTTTCTCTCAGTGTAGGGTTGACGTTATTTTTTCATTGTCAGGATTTTTAATATTTCTGATCTTGAAATCTAATAAAGTGTAAGAAAAAATGTATAAGGCATGGCGCATATTGATTGGAGTTTGCAACAGAAAATGCATGTATTTTTTTGTATTATCCATATTTAAAATCATTGAAAAATAATTAATGATTTTTAATGTAGGACATACGAAAAAATACATGCGTTTCTCATTTGAAAAGTTCATAGATTTGTGGCATATGTATTATCCAATTTGACTCAAATTTTGTACTGCAACCTTATCAAAACTGGGTTTTTTTAAAAAAATTATTACGAAATATTAATTACACAAAAATGTTGATATTTTTATATTTGTTTTTATAGCACGATTGATAATATTTAAAATGTTTTACAACTTTAAGACATTTTTTATGAATAAGGTTCGTGGGAATAAAACTTGGTATGTACATTAAAAAACTCAAATCATACAATTTTACAGGTGTGTTGAAATCCTTAAGGTTTCTCTACTCGTATTTTTCAAAAAATGATTGATGCCCAATTTTAGAAAACAGTTGATTTAAAAAAAAATTTTTTTATTAAAATTATTTATTTATTTCTTATATCAAAGTTTGTGGCTTTTACAGATTATTCTTTCTGTTATAAGTTCTTAAACTTGAAATAGATATTTATGCTACAAGGGAGGAATGGAATGATTCTACGAGCGAGCATTTGGGCACGAGCGGCAGCGAGTGCCCAAGCGCGCGAGTTGAATC
>JAPYZL010063345.1:0-20275 GCA_030522825.1 Platygaster orseoliae | reverse complement strand
TTGGTGTCATGGAGTGTTGCTCTAAATTGACACCATATCCGAGTCAAAACCACGCAAATGTTTGGAGTCACGAGCATACAATTAAATTGCCTGTGACATGGTGCTATCTGGGTAAATTCTTGATAATTATTCAAAAGTTTTTTTTTTTTTATTTTTTTTATATAATTTATCTAAAATTATTTGTCATTATACGCTTGAAAAATGATATTCATAAATATATGAGAATATATAAAAGTACTATTCATGAAAATCCTCGATAAACTAATATAGTAATACCAATAAGCTAATATTACAAAAATGAGTAATTAATTCTTGATATTGATTAGAATCAATATTATTCAAAATTATTCGAATATAAAATCTATCCGAAATGATATTTAAAAATGATACATGATACGCTAAAAAAAAATAGTACATCATTTCGTAAGTAGTTGTCTTAAAAAATTATAATAAAAAATCAATGAAAATACATCCGAAAATGACTAATAGTGAAAATTATTCCTAAAGTAATATCATAATACTGATGAATTATTATCATTAAAATTATTAAAAAATTTTTTGGTAATTATTAAAAATGATATGTTTGAAGAATATTTTGGTATAAAATTTATATATTGAGAATAATTTGTCATTATACGCTGAAAAATGAAACTAAGAAATCTATAAGAAAGTATTTAAAAATTACTATTTATGAAAATCCTCGATAGACTAATATAGTAACATCAATAAGCTAATATTACAAAAATTAGTAATAAATTCTAGATATTGATTAGAATTAATATTATTGAAAAATATTCGAATATAAAATATATCCAAAATCATATTTAAAATTGATACATGATACGCTAAAAAAAAAGTACATTATTTCATAAATAATTGGCTTTAAAAATTATAATAAAAAATGATTGAAAATACATCCAAGAATGACTAATAATGAAAATTATTCCTAAACTAAGATGATAATGATAATAATAATAATAATAATAATAATAATAATAATAATAATAATAATAATAATAATAATAATAATAATCATTATTATTATTATTATTATTATTATTATTATTAATTAAGGGAGGTTGCTACTTTGTTGGGCCTAAAACCTATACTTTTTTAAAAAATTTGTTTTGGGGAAACTATTCAAGATAAAAAGCTGAAATTTCGCATGATTTTTAATTAGTATTAATTTTATTCATAAAAAATTTTTTTGAATGCGCGTATAAAAATGAAGGGGAGTGAGGAGAATATCAATGGCCGACTGTCATCTCGGAGGTGTCCCATTAGCGGAAGTGATTGAAGGCGCTGTAATTAAGCGATCGTGACGAAATTTTGCAATCGTGACGAAATTTTGCACAAATGTGTTATAGGGTCGTATAAAAAAAGTGAACTACAATCAAAAAAAATTCCAAAAAATAAAAAAAAATATCACTGTTGAAACGAGAAAATTCGATTTTTGAATTTTTTTTGTTCACATATTTTTATGTAAAATAAAAAATTGTTAATATTTTTGACTCATTCTAGTTCACTTTTGTTATACAACCCTAAGACATATTTGTGCAAAATTTCGTCACGATTGCTTTAATACGACGTCTTCAATCACTTCCGGTAGCGTTTATTACAGGCGGCCATTGATATTCCCCCCCCTCCCCCCCTTTTTTGTACCCGCATTCAAAAAAATTTGTATAGATAAAATAAATACTCATTAAAAATCATGCGAAATTTCGGCCTTTTATCTTGAATAGTTTCTCCAAGACAAATAAAAAAAAAAAGTTTTAGGCCCGACAAATTAGCAGCCTCCCTTAATTCACATAAATAATTTATAAATTCTTGATATTAATCAAAAAGGATATCTTTGAGAATTATTTTTGTATGAAATTGATATAAACTGATTTTGAAGAAAGATACATCATACGCTCAAAAATGGTATAAAGAAATATATTTGAACATATTTAAAAATTACTTATAATGAAAATCCTTGAAAAACTAATACTGTAATAATAATAAGTTGATATTACAAAAATTAGTTATCAATTCTTAATAATTTTTAAAATTACTATAATTCAAAATTATTTGAATATAAAATATATTGAAATTATTATATTAAAAAATGATACAAAAAAAAAATCATCATGTCTTAATAATACGCTTAAAAAACGATTAAATATACCAAATATCAACGAAAAAACTAGTTAGGCTCCTATCAGCAGACTTTGTTCCCCATATAGCCTACACATATTTGATAAAATAACAAGTTATTCGAATTTTTATCCAAGTTTCACAGAAATTTCACAGAAGCTTCATAGTTCCCTATGACAGACTTTGCTAGGGTACGATCGTTGAAGTGATGTTTGGTGATTTGCTCAGGAAAAATACGACAACAATTGGTGGATCGGGAGGTTGGTCAAGGAGGGCTGCGACGTGGGATTCATACCGTCGCCGGTGAAGCTCGAGGCCCTGCGGGTGCAGGCGAGCGCGGCACGCGGTACCAAGGGCCTCTATTCCGCGCGCGGAGGGTCTTCGGGGAACCTTGGTGAGAGCGGTATGCCCTCACGAGGTTCCACACCGCCCACACCAGGTATCATAATCGCCCGCCATATATTGTCGACGCTCTTTTGGCCCCACAGCCCTCGAAGACCCTCGATCAATCGAGCCAGGGCCGATATTAACGAATTTCTCCCCGAAATTCTTGTTCTAACATGAAATCGGCCGTGGCTCCATTCAAAATCTCGAGTGTAGTAGTAGATTTTGTAGAGTCAGCAGAATGCTTGCGTTATTCCTAGGTGACGAGAGCGACAGCGCTGGCAATATCCGCGGCAAGGCGACGCTCACGACGCCACCGGCCAAGGAGAAGCGGAAGAACTTTTTCAAAAAACCCGTAAGTAACGAGTTTTTCTGTATGTCTCATCCAAATCGCGCTCACTTTTGTACTCATGATTTTTTCTGAGTTGTGAAAGAGGAATTTGAGAAGTATTTCAGTCTGCTGCACGGAGGGAACTGGTGTAGTTAAATTTGCTACACGAGTTTAGTTGTTCATTTTTTCGTCATTGCAACAACACTATCTGTTATGTGGACGAAACAATGTATCGTTTTGTTTAGTGAAAATATAGAAACTGTTTAGTCAAGAAGGTATAGTCATATTAACTAAACGATTAGTTCGATATAATCGAATTCATTTAGTACAAAGCATTCACTTACGACAACTAAATGAATCATCAAGCACCATTTGCAATGACATTATTTTGCGCCTGAGCATCTAATACGAGCCGTTTAGTTCCATGATCGAAACAGAGTATCGTCCGTATGCCTAAATGGGTACTTAGTTCGCTGAGCTACGTGTATTGTCCGTTCATATTTCACATTCCGGATAGTCAGTTGAACTATTATTTTAGATCAGCTTACGACTCTTTTCCCTCTGTGTGGAACTTATTTTGAGGTTCCCCTGGCGTTCTTCAGAACCCGTAACTTACGGTACCTTTTACTGGCTTTTTGTGTAAAAAACAAACTTTTTCAAGTTTTTCAGCCAAATCAATAATGGAAAAATTACAATTAAGGGTATTTTTTCGATTTGTTATCATCCAAATTTACCTCACACTCTAAAAAACTACTTTTAAATGATTGTATAACTTCAAGTATTTGGGGTTGTTCTTTTCGACTGTGCGAATTTATTTCATTATTTTAATTAATTATCAAAATAATTTTTTTAATTCATTTATTATTTATTTATATATATATATATATATATATATATATATATATATTTATTATATGTTTTTTTAATATATATATTTATCAGTTTAATTTTTAAATTATTTTAATAATTTAATAATTCAATAATATTAATAATTAATTGAAATGAATTATGAATAAATGGCAAATAGATAATAATTAATTTGCAAATTAATATTATCAAATTATTTTCATTAATTATTTTATTTTATTCATTTCGACTTCACAGGATCAAGTGAATTTATATCCTTTAGGTATCATTCATTCCCTGTTAATTCTAAAAAGTTTTCTGTTTAAGCAGCAGAATAAAATAAAAAATTTGAAATAAGAAACATCAAATTTTAAAGTTTCCGAAATCCCCAAAGTTTCCAAGATTTTGTATTTTTAAAAATTTCATTCTTTTAGAAGTTTTCAAAAGTTTCGAAATCGTTTATAATTACTGACATTTTTAATATATTTTCGATTTGATATTGAAGTTATCCGGAAAAATAAAAAACTATTGAATTCGTAAAAATGCTTCGTAATTTTCGGTAATGTTGGAATTTTCACAAAATTTTGAATTTTTTCAAAATTCTAGTTTTGAAAAATTCAAAACTGTGTGTCTGCGTGAGCATTTTCGAAGTATCATTATTTTCAAAATTCTTTAAAATGTCTTCTTTTTTCTTTATTAATATCTTTATCTTAATTTTCAATTTTATTCTGTATCGTAATTAATTTTGTTTAATTATAATAATTATTCTAAAAAAATAAAATAAAAATAATTAATAGATGATTATTTTAATAATCATTCAAATATAATAATTTTAATAATTATTTAAATAATTTTTTTAATTTAAATAATTAATATGGTAAAAGAATAGAAATAAAAATAAAAATAAAATAGTAATTTAAATAATTATTAACAAAAAAAATGATAATTAATAATTAATATTTCTATTTTAATCATTATTTTCAATTTTTTATATTCTTTATCATATTTTTCAACTTATTATTCTTTATCATTATTTTCAATTTTTTATTCTTTATCATCATTTTCAAAATTCTTCAAAATTCTCAACATTTTCGTTTCTGGAATTGTAAAATTTCAGGAATCCAAAAACTTGAAGTTTCAAAATTTCTCAAAATTACGTTATTTCTAAAATTGATGAAATTTCTAAAGTTTTTATATTATTTTAATGATTTAGTTGAAATTTGAATAAGAAATTTTATAAATCAAAATCAACAGTTGATTATTCATTGCCACTGGAAAAAATCGAAAATTCATCAAATATTCGAAAATCAAATTTGGAAGTCTAATAATCCAAAAATTTGAAAATCTTTTATTTTTCGAAAATTTCATCGTTTCAAGAATTATCGACATTTTTGTTCTGAATTTTAAATTTACATCGCAATACAAAATTTGTAAAATTAAAATTGACGGTTAATAATTTATTGAAATTTGTAGAAAATCATGAATTTAACAAAAATATAAAATAAGAAAAATATGGATTTTAAAGTTTCAGAAATCCAAAAATTTTTAAACTTTTGAGATTTTTATGAATTCTATTATTTCAGAATTCACAAAATTTCAAAATCGTTGAAAATTACTGACATATTTAATGTACTTTAGATTTAAAATTGAAAATTTTTAAATATATGCTAAAATTTTCCTACTTCTTCAAAATTCAAGTTTCAAAAAATTATAACCTTTATAAAGATTTTGGAAAAATCTTCTAATTTACATTTTTTCAAAATGTAGTTTGTCAAAAATCCTTAGCATTTTCTTGTACGAAATTTTAAAATTGTAGAAATGCAAAATAATCTGTAAGTTTTCAAATTTCTTCAAATCACATTATCTCCCAACATTTCTAAAAGTTTCCAACTTGTAAAAAATGTGTAATATTTCTGATATTTTCAA
This sequence comes from Platygaster orseoliae, assembly GCA_030522825.1. Classification (NCBI taxonomy): domain Eukaryota; kingdom Metazoa; phylum Arthropoda; class Insecta; order Hymenoptera; family Platygastridae; genus Platygaster; species Platygaster orseoliae. Next base: position 14,652 of record JAPYZL010063345.1, on the reverse strand, counting down.
AAGTTAAAAATTTTTCACTCATACAAAATTTTACAAAATTACCCACATTTTTTAGATTTTGGAATTTCCTAAAATCTTAGAAATCGATGAAGATGATTGAAAATGCATATTTATGAAATTCTTTCATTATTATGTCTCATTTCAAACTCCGTCATTACACGACTTCCCCTCCCCCACCCCGAATGGTTATGATGACAATATTCGTTATTTCATTACAAGCTCACATATTATTCCAATTCATGGAAAGTTTCATTCATATCACGACTAACTAAATTTTGGAAGAATCAATAATTAATTGTTGAAAAATTTTCAATTTTGCATTCCGTGCTCGTGAAGTCCTACGTAAGTGCGACTTGCCTTCGAGGCGGTTTTCGCCCTTCCCTCAATTATCTGTGGTTGAGTTTTTTTTCAATTTCCATAATTTTTGCAGGAAACAGCCACTCCTTATGATGTGGTACCTTCGATGAGGCCCGTTGTTTTGGTAGGCCCATCGTTAAAAGGATACGAAGTCACGGACATGATGCAAAAGGCGCTTTTTGATTTCCTTAAGCACAGATTCGAAGGACGGTAAGAATGCACAATTTGGAAATTTTATCAAAACTTGGTATACGCAGAAAAAAAATTCTTGTAGCAGCAAAAATATATGCTGCTTCAACATGAATTGAGAGAACGAATTTTTTGCAGTAGTAGCTTATTTTTTTGTTCCCAGAGCACAATCATAATGTATAAAGTTATGTTGCATAGTAATTGTGCTCTGGAAACAAAAAAAATAAGTTACTGTTGCAAAAAAAAATAGTTCATTCAAATTGTGTTAAAACAGTATACTTTTTTGCTAACACAGCAAATTCTTTTTTTTCGTGTACGTTTTATTTGCTTTTTCTTCTTTCATTTCCTATTGACACATTTTATTTATAGCAATGACAAAAAATGGTTTCAGAATCATCATAACAAGGGTAATGGCAGATATTTCATTAGCAAAGAGATCCTTGTTAAATAACCCGACGAAAAGGGCGATCATGATGGAAAGATCGACGAACAGAAGTAATAGTTTAGCACAGGTACAAGCTGAAATTGAGAGGATTTTCGAACTTGCCAGAACGCTTCAGGTATCAATATCAAAATGAATCATTATTTTACTTTACAAAAGTTTAAACAGCATCATTGCACAATCATTGTAACTTCAATCAGCTGGCATTCTACCTCTCAATGATTGCAGAATCATTGATGCATTAACTTAAGCTTTTTTGCAAAAAAATATTATCTTAGATACATAAATTCTGGCAAAATAAATGTGCAATCTTTGAGTGGTACAAAGAGTGCATTGATGATGTTTTCATGCATCAAACAGCCATGCATCATCAACACTCAAAGATGCATCAGTATAAATCTACGTTATTTATCAATTCTCTGACTAATACATGATTTGACTTTGATTGTGCAATGATTGGTACATCATATGTTAGACAATAAAACCCCTACAATGTGAATACGTAAAGATCTATAAATGATTGATACATTTTGTCATAAACACGAATGACCAAAAAGTGTGTCAATCATTTTCTATCACCGACTGTCACATCATTACTGAATCATGATTGACGGAAAATGCAGCACGACTCGTCAGCAAAATCCTACATTCTTGTATACATCACTAGTGTGTTTTGTTATGTTGCAAAATTGTAGCATCATTGATGAATTTGATTGAGAGCCATGAAACGAACGTTAAAACAGCATCATTGCACATTCACTGCAACATCAAAAAGCAGCTTCACTAAGTTCAAACTGGTTCAAACCAAAGGCGTAGCCAAGATTTCTAAAAGGGGGGGGGGGAATTGTCGTCATCGACCGAATCATAAAACGATATCATTTATTTGTCTTTTTATATCAAGATATATATGATTAATGTTATGATAATAATATAACTTATTATTATGATAAGAATTTGATAAACCAAATTGGAATTCGATATAAGAAATTGTATTACCAATTTTTAAAAAAAGACCTAAATCTACGAAAATTCTATATGAGTCTAGAAACTTTGAAACTTGGAAATCAAGTTGTAAACAATTAAGACAGAAATTCATAAAAATACCAGAGAATTTTTCGTCGTACAATTTCTGTAAAATACTAAAAGTTATTGAATTCTATGAAAAAATTGCGTTTCTGAAAAATCTGCACAAATAGCAATGTATAAAAATACTAGAAAACGATAAAAAATCTTATAATACAAAAAACAAAAGAAAATTCAAGAGATACATAAACAATACTTAAAATTAACGCAGAACTGATTATCCTCAAAATCTATGAAATTCACAAAAATCTATCGATGTTTGCATTCTAGAGCATATAATTTTTAGAATTGATTTACAAATATCTACGAAAAGACTAGAAATTGAAAAAATTAATAAAATTTCCTTTTTATTTTCGTAAATAGACGAAAATATGAGAAATAATGTAAAATCTTTTCATACTTAAAAACTATATGAAGAAAATTTTCTTAATCATATTATTTCACGAAAAATAGATGAGAGTCATAATGATAAAAAAAAATTCATAAAAAAATCAGTAAAATTCGAAACAGAATACCAGAATTTTTAGTTTTTCTCATTAAAAATAATAATTATCATAACTTGAGAAGAATTTTTCCTGAAATGTAATTATATTCATGAATGTTTTACTAGATAATAAAACTAATCATTTTTAAGAAAATAAAAATGTTCAAGATTTCTAACAATGATAAATAATCAATGATAAACAATATAGCCAACAAGAAAATTTCAACACTCTAGCATATTAAATACTTAAAATCTGTGTACTGTGATTTTCTCAAAAATCTTTGAAAAGCTGATGTATAAAAATCTAAAATAAAATCATAAAATCCGTCAGGTTGTGAAAAAACACTAAAAACATGAGAACAAAATTTCTCAACTCAGCTAATTGAAAATCACAAAAATTGAATTCCATTACATTTTATAGAAACATGAAAAAATATACAACTTTCGACTCGAAATAAATTGTAAAATCATACTCTCGTAACCACATTTCAAGGATTAAAAATTATAAAACTTTGAAGGACATATATGTGTATTAGGGTGCTCCTTATTTGGGCGAAATTGGAAAATGTTACGGGACCGGCCGGAAAATTAATCAAGGTATTAAAAAAAAAATTTTCTCAAAATTTGAGCCAATTAACACGTGCCTCTAGAGCACTGAAATTTTAAATGGAAAATAGATGTATTTTATCATCCAAAATAGGAAAGATTTTTTAAAGCCCACAAAAAATGTCTTGGAATTCCAAATAAGAAACGTTGGAGTGTCTTCGAAGTTGAAATAAGATACTTCGAGAAGTGTCTTGGATACTCAAAATATCTTGAAAATTTTTAAAAAACACTTCAAAAAGTGTCTTAGACACTTGACAGTGTATTACAGTTCCAGAAAAGATACTTTTCAAAGACTTTAATTTCAAAATAAGACTTCGAGGATTGTTTTCAAATTTTTTATGAATCACTCAGGTAGTGTCTTAGAAGTTTAAAAGTGTCTTCGAATTATCATAATACAACTGGAATAGTGTCTTGGACATTTAGAAGTGTTTTGAAATTCCGAATAAGACACATTGGAGTGTCTTATAATTTCAAATAAAAGACATTACGAAGTATCTCAGAGATACGAAAGTGTCTTAAAATTCCGAATGAGACACTACTTAGTGTCTTAGAACTTCGAGTAGGACATTTTGTAAAGTGTCTTAGAAATGTCTCAAAATCTTTGAATTTTCAAGGAAAATTGTCTTTGAAAAGTGTCTTACAATTCCAGAAAAGATACTGCAGAAGATCTTTGAATTTCAATAAGACACTTCAAGAAGTGTCTACAAATTTGTAATAAACCACTTTAAGAATTTGTGTGTCAGACGTTAGAAAGTGTTTTAGAATTTTCTTAAAATATCTTCAAAGTGTTTCGATCACTAAAAAGTGTCTCATAATTCGGTATAAAAAACATTAAAGTGTTTCAGGATTTCCAATGAGACACTTCAAGAATTGTGTTGATATTCGATAGTCTCTTAGAATCCTAGATAAGACACTTTGAAGTGTCTTAGCATTTCGAACGAGACACTTTCGAGTGTCTTAGAATTTCAAATAAGGAATTTCAAGAAGTATCTTGGGCATTTGTGAATATCTTGGAACTTCGAAAAAGACAATTAAAGAAGTGTCTTATACACTTGAAAATTTCTGAGAATTTCGGAAAAGATACTTTTAAAGGTCTTTTAATTTCAAAATAGACACTTCGAGGATTGTCTTAAACTGTTACATTTATCCTCTAGGAAGTGACTAAGACGTTTGAAAGTGTCTTCGAATTTTCAAAAAACACCTCGAATAGTGTCTTGGACATTTAAAACTGTTTTGAAATTCCGAATAAGACACATTGGAGTGTCTTATAATTTCAAATAAGAAACTTTACGAAGTACCTCAGAGATTCGAGAGTGTTCTAAAATTTCGAGTGCGTCACTTCTGAATGTCTCAGAACTTCAAGTAAGACATTTTGTAAGTGTCTTAGAAATGTCTGAATATCTTTGGATTTTCAAAGACACTTTGAAAAGTGTCTTACGATTCCAGAAAAGATACTTCAGAAGGTCTTTGAATTTTCATAAGACACTTCAAGAAGTGTCTGATGAAACACCTTCAAAAGTGTTTTCAACACTAAAAAGTTTCTCATATTTTGGTATAAAAAACATAAAAGTCTTTCAGAATTTCCAATGAGACATTTCAAGAATTGTGTTATTATTCGATAATGTCTTAGAAAGTGTCTTGGGCATTTCTGAATATCTTGGAACTTCGAAAAAGACAGTTTAAGAAGTGTCTTATACACTTGAAAATTTCTGAGAATTCCGGAAAAGATACTTTTTAAGGTCATTAAATTTCAAAAAAGGCACTTCGAGGATTGTCTTAAATTGTTGCATTTATTACTCGAAGAAGTGATTTAGACGTTTGAAAGTGTCTTAGAATTTTCATAAAACACCCCAAAAAGTGTTTTCAACATTGAAAAGTTTCTTCGAATTCCGAATTTAAGGCACATTGAAATTTCTTAGAATTTCAAATACGACATTTGAAAAAGTATCCTGGATATTCGAAGTCAGAAGTAGTGATTCTCATGGTTTTCTTTCGGAGAACGATAAGTATTATTAATATTTCAGCTCGTGGTCCTGGACTGCGACACGATAAACCACCCATCGCAGTTGGCGAAGACGAGCCTCGCACCCACAATCGTTTATCTCAAGATCTCGTCCCCGAAGGTTCTGCAGAGGCTGGTGAAATCCCGGGGCAAGTCGCAGGCGCGGCATTTGAACGTACAAATGGTCGCCGCGGAGAAGTTGGCGCAGTGTCCTCCGGAAATGTTCGACGTCATCCTGGACGAGAACCAACTCGACGAGGCTTGTGAACACGTGGCCGAGTACTTGGAGGCCTACTGGAGGGCAACCCATCCTCCGGTGATCGCCCCGGTTCCCAGGGCGATGCCCACCTCCGACGCTCCTGTTGATCCCATCACGCAAAGAGGTGAAAACCCCCCTCCCCCTTTTTCCCTATTTTACAAATTTTGCAAATTTGATGAGTGATGGTCATTGACGAAGATAGTTATGAGGTTCGGAGAAAAATATGTGTATGGGCATTTTTATGTCTTTGAAAGATATGGAACTAATTTTTGATCGTTTGAATATTTTTTTTTGGAATTGAATTAGGCTTATTTTTGGGAATGTAGTATTTTTGAAGTAGGATGAAAATGTGTAACTATATTTTTTACAGTAGAAACAATAGGTTTTCGCGTCTTGAATCCCTAGCAAAGTTGATGTCATAGAAAACTATGAAATTTCTGTGACAATCAAATAAATTTTAATTTAATTAAATATTAGAAAAAGGTTTTTTTCTATTTGAATGAAACTTGTATCAATTCCCACTCAATAATCGTCAATGACAATCACTGCAAAAAATTCTACTTCTTCACGTTCATCAAATTTCACGTCCAACTACAATTTTGTTCATAACTGGTAACACGCCGACGAATCGGCTTAAAAAAATTATGTATCAGATCAGCAAGGAATCATTTACTCATACTCAAATCATAAAACATCAAGCATTATCGTATGTAGCTATAGTCGAGAATCAATTCAAAGAGTGAAAATCATGAATTTGAATTTCAGCTCTTTCATTTGAACAAATTTTAGTTGCTTCAGGTGGAACTTGGTTTTGTGACCTCTCATATCCCCTCACAATTATCTTTATTTTCAGTGGAAATAGGCGGATCGTCGCACTTCTTGTATCGGGTTCAGTGAGAGCGAGGCGAATCATTCACTTCTGAATCCGCTTGTCCCGTTAGTTTTCGACAGCTCATTACGTTCGACGGTTTTTCTGTACTTTTTAACCCCTTTGCTCATTTGCTCGACTGACTCGCCCTTTTTTCATTATCCCTCGTTTTACCCAGCGCTGAAGTATTGTAAATGAAATGTTACAACCACAAAAGTCCTCAGATAAAAGTTTCAGTAATAATAGTAATAATTAAATTTTTTTTCAATGTTAAAATTTTCAAGCTATTGCAATTTTTCTTCGTAATTCAAACGTAAAAATAGTGGTATAAATCCTTTAAAAAAACTCAAACCATGTACAAATTTCCACAATCACTTCCTGTCATAACCATCAAAGTAAAACCCTGCATAATCTGAAAATCGCCCACTTAGAGTCATACGCGCAATCACTGCGACCCACGCTACTAGCAAAATACTAACCCAGCACGACCATAGAGAAATAGTATATTTCTTCACTAGTGTAGAGAAGTTTTTTTAACGACTCTCAGAGTTGTAATCAGATGAGTTACAAAAATTGTTCCACACTAGTAAAGGACTATATTTTATTCAACAATGCGTGGAACTGTCAGTTTTGTATCGAAAAGTACCCGGCGTTGAATAAAAGCATTTTTCCGGCAAAAATAATAGCGACGGAAAAAAAAGACAACGCATTGTCTTCGAAAACTGTGGAGTGTTGAAAGAGCGCTCATTTGGTCTGTTGTTCTGTTTGGTTTTTCTATATAAAAGCCATGGCGGAGGCGGTGGCTGCGACTGGGATCATCAGAAAAACGGGAACAGTCGCCTTAAGTCCGGATGCTAAGTCGACGGAGTCGAGTTGATTTTTCGCGGGCGCGAGGATTTCCCAAGATTTTCCACGTGCCGCGTGAACACGCGGTGTGCCGTCTTAGCGGGACGCGCACTTTCAGAAAGAGAAAGAAAAATTTTTTAGTGTGATCGAGTGCACCTTTGAGATCCCTTTAATCTCGCGCGTCGTAAGTACGATGGGTATGATGATGCATGGGACCGGATGAGACGAGTTTTGTTCTGAAACCCAACGAGAGCTAGTCTTTCATCATCACATACTAGAGAGAATATTGAAGTCATCGCAATCATTTAATGAGGCGCGGGGTGTCGAACCATTTGGACAAGCATTTTCATGCATGAAAAAAATAGTTATTTGTATATCTAGGGGCTAAAGAGATATACACCTAGTTTTTTATATCGAAACCATCAACAAAGTGAGTTGTTTACCTCATGCGCAGTCAGTGGCGTAGTAAGACATTTTGGCGTCCGGGGCATGATAGAGAAAATGCCCTCCCCCCCCTCCCAATGAAATTATCTTTAAAAAAAATCGATGACATTCCTTTTGCATAATGTTTTTACCATTAAAAAATGTCTTGGAAATCCAAATAAGACACATTCGAGTGTTTTCGAAGTTGGAATAAGATACTTCAAAAAGTGTCTTGAAAATTCAGAACATCTTGAAAATTTTTAGAAACACTTTTAAAAGTGTCGTAGACATTTGACAGTGTATTAGAGTTCCAGAAAAAATACTTTTCCAGGACTCTAAATTTAAAATGAGACTTGAAGGATTGTCTTAAAATTTTTATAAATCACTTTCAATAGTGTCTTGGATGTTTAAAAGTGTCTTTGAATTAAAAAAAAACACCTGGAATAGTGTCTTCGACATTTAAAAGTGTTTTGAAATTCCGAATAAGACACATTGGAGTGTTTTATAATTCCAAATAAGGGGTCGTGCACATAATACGTCACACAATTTTTAGCCATTTTTGACTCCCACTCCCTCCATGTCACACATCGTCACAAATCTTCGACCCCCCCTCCCCCTTTGAAGTCACGTCACACATCTTCTTCTACCAAATTTTTACTAATCACGAATATCATCTACGTTTTTTTAAGCTGCTATTTATTTATTTGTAATCAGGTTCACCTAATGGAATATTTTATGTAAAAGATTATCGATTTTCATGAAAATCATTTTTTACATTTATAAAATCACCAAATCTTGCGTCTTGGCCAAGACTTAAGCAAGATCATAAGCCAGAATCTTGTTAACACTTGGCCGTCAACACGGCAAAATTGTTTACAAAAATTCTATTCAAAACCGTTCGATTATAAAAAATTGCTACTTGTTTATATGTCTTGCCATCTCGCTCTCGCAAGTGCTCGTTAGTGCTTCTTGCGATGAGCGCCACACCAGTAATGTCCGCAAAATTAGCCAGATGGTCTACCTTTTTTTTCTCGTAACATTGTCCTCTAACCTTTAAAGCGTTACATACCTTCTTCTCTGGGAAAACACAGGGTTTTTAGTTATTTATTTTTATCATGTTATCATAGTTTTATTCAAACGCAAAAAAAATTTCATAAAGTGCATCTTTTATTTAGTTTTTGTATAAAGTTTCGAGTGAAAATTCGGAAAATTGGGAAAGGTATGTTCTTTGCCGCAGAACTTCTTTTGAAAAATTCCATCGTGGTGAGCATGATATTTCTCTAACTACTACATCGATTAATTAGAAATTTAGAGGGGTTCGTACTTACAATAGCTAGTTCGTGAACGAAGGATTCTACAGAAAAAAATTTTTTACAGTTACAGTGATATTTTTTCCAAAAAAGTCGATTTTTTGAAGTCGAAAAATTGAGTTTTCCGCTTGAAAAAAATGCATGGATGTCTCTAACAAATAATTCCTTCGTTCACGAACTAGCTATTATAAGTACGAACAACGTCTCCGAATTTCAAATTCATCAATGTAGTAGTTAGCGAGATATCATGCTTAACGCAAAAGCATTTTTTTTTAAAGAGTTCTGCGGCAAGGAGTGTAGTTTCCAGAATTTTTCAAATTTTCACTCGAAATTTTATACAAAAACACGAGAGACATACTTTTTGCAATTTCATATCGCGTTTCAATAAAACTATGGTCACGTGATTTAAAAAAAGTAAATAAAAATCCTGTATTTCTCTTGAGAAAAAGGTATATAACCCCTTAAGTGTAATGCATGGAAGTATATGCAATAATTGATTGAATTATAATTTCCAAAGTTTCCAATAATAATATTTGGAATGTCGACAATACCGTTGAAATTATTAGAGAGAAAATTGAAATTCTTGTAAAATGAAAAAAAAAATTTTTTACATTCTCAGTTATGACTTGCCACGACACAGTAAGCTTCAGTAAGATTTCAACAAACTTTCATGTGAAAGGTTAAAACGTTTGCATTCCCTGCACACTCTTATACTCTGAAAATGCAGGAACATTTTGCATGTAACAAAAAAAGTTGTTGTGATACCGCAAAATTCGAAAAAAAATTGATCAGGTATGAAAAAACTACTTTTTAACGAAAAATGTGTGACGTCACAGTGAGGATAGACCCCCCTCCCCCCATGTCACAGAACGTCACAATTTGCTGACCCCCCCGTCCCCCAAAAACGTGTGACGTATTATGTGCATGACCCCTAAGAGATTTTACGAAGTATCTCAGGGATTCGAGCGTGTCTTAAAATTCCTAATAAGATGCTTCTGAATGTCTTAGAACTTCGAGTAAGACATTTTGTAAAGTTTCTTAGAAATGTCTGAATATCTTTGGATTTTCAAAGACTCTTTGAAAAGTGTCTTAGAAATCCAGTAAAGATACTTCAGATTGTCCTAAATCTGATTGTCTTAAATTGTTGCATTTATCACTCGAAGAAGTGACTTCGACGTTTGAAAGTGTCTTAGAGTTTTCATAAAACACCTTGAAAGGTGTTTTAAACATTAAAAATGTCTCATAATTTGGTATAAACAACATGAAATTATCTTAGAATCCTAAATAAAACACTTTGAAGTGTCTTAGCATTTCGAACAAGACACTTTCGAGTGTCTTAGAATTTCAAATAAGGCATGTCGAGAAAGAATCTTGGGCATTTTTGAATATCTTGGAACTTTGAAAAAGACTATTCGAGAAGTGTTTCATACACTTGAAAATTTCTGAGAATTCAGAAACGATACTTTTGAAGATCTTTAAATTTCAAAATAGACACTTCGAGGATTGTATTAAATTGTTGCATTTATCACTCAAAGGAGTGACTTAGACGTTTAAAAGTATCTTCGAATTAAAGAAAAACACCTCGAATAGTGTCTTGGACATTTAAAAGTGTTTTGAAATTCCGAATAAGAAACATTGGAGTGTCTTATAATTTCAAATAAGAGACTTACATTTTGTAAAGTGTCTTAGAAATGTCTGAATATCTTTGGATTTTCAAAGACACTTTGAAAAGTGTCTTACAATTCCAGAAAAGATACTTCAGAAGATATTCGAATTTTAATAAGACACTTCAAAAAGTGTCTACAAATTTGTAATAAATCACTTTAAGAATGAGTGTGTCAGACGTTTGAAAGTGTCTTAGAATTTTCTTAAAACACCTTCAAAAGTATTTTGAACATTTAAAAGTGTCTCATTATTCGATATAAAAAAATAAAAGTGTTGTAGAATTTCTAAGAGACACTTCAAGAATGGTGTTGACATTCGATAGTGTCTTTGAATCCTAGATAAGACACTTTGAGGTGTCATAGCATTTCGAACAAGACACTTTCAAATGTCTTAGAATTTCAAATAAAGCATTTCAAGAAGTATCCTGGGCATTGCTATATATATTGGAACTTCGAAAAAGACAGTTTAAGAAGTGTCTTATACACTTGACAATTTCTGAGAATTCGGGAAATGATACTTTTAAAGGTATTTAAATTTCAAAATAGGCACTTCGAGGATTGTTTTAAATTGTTGCATTTATCACGCAAAGAACTGACTTCGACGTTTGAAAGATTCTTAGACTTTTCATAAAACATGTTAAAAAGTGTTTTGAACATTTAAAATGTCTCATAGTTTGGTATTAACAACATAAAATTGTCTTAGAATCCTAGATAAGACACGTTGAAGTATCTTAGCATTTCGAACAAGTCACTTTCGAGTGTCTTAGAGTTTCAAATAAGGCATTTCGAGAAGTGTCTTGGGCATTTCTGAATATCTTGGAACATCAAAAAAGACAGTGTAAGAAGTGTTTCATACACTTGAAAATTTCTGAGCATTCCGAAAACGATACTTTTGAAAGTCCTTAAATTTCAAAATAGACACTACGAAGATTGTCTTAAATTGTTCTATGCATTACTCAAAGGAGTGACGTAGACGTTTAAGAATATCTTCGAATTAAAAAAAACCACCTCGAATAGTGTCTTGGACATTTAAAAGTGTTTAGAAATTCCGAATAGGACACATTGGAGTGTCTTATAATTTAAAATACAAGACTTTACGAAGTATCTTAGAGATTCGAGAGTGTCTTAAAATTACGAATGTGATACTTCTGAGTGTCTTAGAATTTCCAGTACGACATTTCGTATAATGTCTTAGAAATGTCTGAATATCTTTGGATTTTCAAAGACACTTTGAAAAGTGTCTTAGAAATCCAAAAAAGGTACTTCAGACAGTCTTTCAATTTTTATAAGAGACTTAAAGTAGTGTCTACAAATTTGTAAAAAATCACTTCAAGAATAATTAGTGTGTTAGACGTTTGAAAGTATCTTAGAATATTCTTGAAACACCTTCAAAAGTGCTTTGAACACTAAAAAGTGTCTCATATTTTGGTATGAAAAACTAAAAGTGTTTTAGAATTTTCAATGAGACACTTCAAAAATTGTGTTGACATTCGATAGTATCTTAGAATCCTGGATAAGACACTTTGAAGTGTCTTAGCATTTCAACAAGACATTTTCGACTGTCTTAGAATTTCAAATAAGGCATTTTAAGAAGTATTTTGGGCATTTCTGAATATTTTGGAACTTCGAGAAAGACAGTTTAAGAAGTGTCTTATACACTTGACAATTTCTGAGAATTCCGGAAAAGATACTTTTGAGGGGGTATTCCGGTTTTTCACACGATAATCGTTCATTATTTCAATATGAATTTAAATACATAAAAATAAATACTCAATGGATATGGTTATATTTTGCGTTCATTGCAGGATTCAAACCTCACAAAAAACTTGGATTACAAAAAAAAAGTTGAAAATTGTTGTTGTTATGAGGACTCGAAGTTGACCTTTGAAAATCATTCTTGACAGGATTGTGTCCGTGTGAGGTATCCGAAATTAGCAAATGAGGTGTCATTTTACTCAAGAAAATAGCCGTTATAAGATGAACTACGCTTATTTTTCTTTAAATCATAGCGAATAATTTGATATATCACTCATTAAATTCTGTAAGACCGTTTTCGAGAAATCTTGCCAAGAATGATTTTCAAAGGTCAAATCCAGCCCTGATAACAACAACAATTTTCAACTTTTTTTTCAAATCCAAGTTTTTTGTAAAGTTTAAATCCTGCAATAAACGCCGAATAAAACCATACTCATTGAGTATTTATTTTTATGTATTAAAATTTATATTGAAATAATGAACGACTATCGCGTGAAAAACCGGAATACCCCCTTAAAGGTCTTTAAATTTCCAAAAAAACATTTGGAGGATTGTCTTAAATTGTTGCATTTATCACTCAAAGAAGTGACTTGGACGTTTGAAAGTGTCTTAGAATTTTCATTAAACACCTAAAAAAGTGTTTTGCACATTGAAAAGTGTCTTCGAATTCCGAATAAGGTATATTGAATTTTTTTAGGATTTCAAATATGACACTTTAAGAAGTATCTTGGACATTCGAAGTCAGAAGTAGAGATTCTCATTCTTTTCCTTCGGAGAACGATAAAATCGGCGTCTCAGGTAAAAATTTTCATCTCATTTTGTGTGCTTTCGGAAAATTAGTCACCCTCCAAAAACAGGTACATTTGCGCGAATGGACGGTAGCCGATTTGCCGCTCCTTTGATTTGGCGCCCGGGGCGACTGCCCCCTTCTCCCCCCCCCCCACTCCTCGCTACGCCACTGTACGGAGCGACGAAAAAATTTTCTGGTTATTTTTGCAATGTTTAAAACGCCTGCGCAGGTCACGTGACGAGGGCAAAAAAAGCGACAAAATAGCTTCAGCTACTTTTTCGCCTTTTTTTGTCCCAGTCACGTGACCTGCACACAATGTGAAATTTTTGCGTTGGTGGTTGAGGTATAAAAAATCCATTTTAAATTTAAAGATGAATTCGTTTTGAAACCGATTAGAATCCCCAACTGAATAAAATCCAAAATTTCACGTTTTTTAGGTTAGACACCCTGCAAAAACAAAGGGCCTTTTATCCCATCGTTGGAATCCTTGAAATGAGGACTTAAAGGTTCCACTTGCAAAAGCTTGACGAAAAAACCGCCATCATGGTCTTCATTCGTTCACAGTCATTTCATCATATTTTTTTAGATACTAGACCCGATAACGTCTTAGACCAAAGTTCGTGGTTTTCGATTTTTCTTCCTCGATCGTCGATCGAAAAAGAGCTTTTTCGCGGGACGATAAATTTCGATCGAACCCCTCTTTTCTCTCCCCCGAAAACCCGATTTTTGACGGGATAGATTTTTTTCTCGAAATTTGCCATTTCCGTTCATCTAGAAAATAACGAATCTTAGCAGTGTCAGGTGGTCAAATTAATATCTTTCATCATAGAAACAGCTTGGGTGTGGTTTACAGTGTGTGGAGATTTTGTGTGTGATTTTCTAATATATCATAAAAAAAAAGGAGGAACTTTCGATGACGATTGTGATTGGTCCTGCTTGGAATAACAAAATAACGTTTAGAAGTGTTTAGAAGCTGAAGTTGCAGTCTTCTTTTGATGTTTTCTTAGGTTTAAGTTTGACAAAGTCGCAAAATAATAGTTCAGTTGATAATGAGTTAGAAAAATTTAGTTATGTTTTCTGGCGTAAATATATCCGACATTAAAAATTTCTTTTTGAATTTTTTTTCTTTACTCGTGTGTTTGAAAATCATTGTCAAGGCATAACGTATGTTTGATACTCACGCCAACATTTTTTCAATAAAATAAATTAAAAGATGTTGCTTGCTGGAAGACGAGAATATGCAATAAACTTTTGTATTCCCTTTTTCTAATCCTGGCAAAGTCTGTGGCACAGTCTTGAATCACTATGAAAACTTTTTGAACAAAGCTCTTGTTTAAATATTGCATACTACATACACGTTAAAAAATATTGTACATATTTTTTCGTGAATATAATTTGTAGAGATAATAATAAAGATGTATCCATATTTGGGTATATCTCTATAAATCTACGTAGATCTACGTAGATCTATAGATATCTGCATAGATGATGCGAGAGATGAAAGATAGAGATCTACTTGTAGATATACGTAAATCTACAAAGATCTACCAGCAGATATATGAAAATGACCAAGA
>JAPYZL010063322.1:0-11683 GCA_030522825.1 Platygaster orseoliae | reverse complement strand
ATTTCGACATATCGGATAAATTGTTGATCGGTCGATCGAGTGTTCGGTTTAATGACCAATCGAAATTTTCAGTAATCGGGGCAATATCATTTCGGTGTATCAAACGATCGAACAAATCGCGGTTCGATTCAATTTACCTTCGAGTAAATTATCAATCGGAAAATAACAAGTTCGGCATATTCGCATTCGGCAAAGTAGGTTGTTCGTCATTTTGGGATTTCGGATAAATAAGTGCGTCCCTGGACTACGTAAGTTATGTAAATTCGAAAACGGAAAAACAATAATTTTTGCTTATACTGCTCATTTCATTTTATCTTTTTTTTCTAATCAAAAGAAGTGATATTTGTTTTCATTGCAATCATATTATTTTATATTTAATTTGTTTTCTTTAATATATTTGTATATTTTTTATTCGAAACCTTTGAATGATACTTAATTATTAAAAAATAAAGCTTTTTGTTCTTATATTTGTACTAGTTATGCGATTTTTTCCATATACAATTCGAATTCAAAACTCAGATCCAAAATTTATTCACTCACAAAATGTAACAGAAACAATTTTTTCATTAAAAATTTCGGCCATAACAGGACAAAGCATTATTGCTGTCAGGATCAGAGAAAAATTCTAATTTTTTCAACTTCGTCTCACCCAGACGTCCCCAGTTAAAAAAAGCGCACTTAGCCCCGAGACTTCTAAGAGTATTTTTCTTCTTAATCTCCAAGCAAAAATTCAAGACGTAAAACAATTCGAAATTGCGAAAGTAAACTATTTTAATCAGTCTCTACTTGACAGAAAACGTTTATTTTTTTGTGTGACAAACTGAAATTATGATTTATATCGAGCTATATGCAATTCGCATATCGTCGATAAATGATATGAATATTCAGGCTTTATGCCTTCAATTTCAAGTGTTTTTCGATCTAAAAAGTGGGCACTTAACTGGAAATTCAGAGTCTAGATCCATTTGAAATTATGTTGAATCTCAGCATACGTCATAAGTATACATCGTAATATTTCACTAATTTCAAGGATTCTAATTCGGATTTCTATCATCAGAGAATGGTGACTGGAAGGCAGTGAAATCGGACTATTCTGAATTTAAAACATAATTATAAACTCGCAAATTACTCGACTAAAGCGACATTCCACAAAGGACTAACTGTTAAATATTGAACTGGGGTTGTCAGAAGGTCTCAATGGAAAAGTAGATTCCACAGGCTCGAGAGAGAAGTGGTAATATTTGAGTATCGAGGTTTGGCGACAAGCTCACGGTTCGCTTCGCCATGGGAATCGGTGTCACGTACCTTGCGGTAATTCGCGCATGCTGTAGGACTGACTATCCCGGCACGTGACGTATTTTCTAATGCTCCTCCAATGTTTTCTCGCGTACAGGAATATCTTCCTTTTTCCGCCTTTGACCCGCTTATCGGCCAAATTACGCGCCAAGTTACTTTCCCATCGAAGCATCCCGCGACACTGTTTTGGAGCTATTATACCCGAGTCGAAAACTCGTATTCATTTCAACTTCTTCGAATGTATTTTCAACTTCATTTTGATTTCGAAAAATGTGGGTATTGGTGTTTTATTCTTGTTTTACAAGTGAAACGAAGTTGAAGCCCGAATTGATTTTACCTTTTTTAATCTTCGACCGTCTTCGCTAACAAGATTTCACATTGAAATTGATGGAATTATCAATAACATTTTGAAATGAATTAAAGAATGAAGAATATTGCAGTACCTTCGTTTTATTAATAAAATCATTTCATAATTGAATTATTATTTAAAAGAAAAATTTACTTTAATACTATCCACTAACTGAAAATCAATCGTTTCTAAGCTTGAATATTAATCATTTTTTCTGGCGAAATATTAACTTGAATTTTCTACGAAATCAAAGTAATAAAAGACAATAAAATCAAATAATGTCACAATAGTTATGCAATTATTGAGAAATTTAAAAGTTCAAGATCAGAAAAATTTGGAATTCTGATATTTTCAATACAGGAATTTTAAAATTTTGAGTGTTGTGTAACACAATATTAAATTGACTGAATTCTTATAAATTCGTTTGAAAAATGATGATTTTTTTTCCTCATTATTTAAATTCAATGTTTTTCATTCTTTAATTTGTAGATGAAAATTTGTTATCCAAGTTACCTCATTGTGGTATAAATGAAAAAAATTGAGAAATAAATACATAAAAAAAAGTTATGGGTATAGATTTAACTAATTTAAAATAATAAATTATAAATTCATAAAATTGTTGGGATTATCAATAAAATTTTGGAATAATTATTTTAAACAAAAAAAAAGACTATTGCAATACCTTCGTTTTATTTTCATAATTTATTTTTATTATTGTTTTAATATTTGAATGAAAAATTTACCTTCATACTATCCATTAACTGTAATATTTATCGTTTCTAATCTTCAATGTTAATAATTTTTTCTAGCAATTTTTTTATTTAAATTTTCTACAGAATAAATGTAAAAAAGACAATGATCAAATAATGTAACAATAGTTATGCAATTAATGAGAAATTAAAAATTTTAAGATCTGAAAAATTTGGGATTCTGATATTTTAGATACCGAATTTCGAAAATTTTCGTATTTTGTTGGACAATATTTAATTGACTGTATTCCTATAAATTCGTTTGAAAAATGATAATTTTTTTCTCATCATTTGAATTCAGTATTTCTCATTCATAAAGTTGTATATGAAAATTTTTTATCCAATTAAGTGCATGATAAAAGAAATGAAAAAAAGTTATAAATAAATACATAATAAGAAATTATGGGTATAGATTTGACGTATTGAAAATAATAAATTATAAATCAATGAAATTTCTGGGATTATTAAAAAAATTTTGAAATAAAATAAAAAATAAAACAAATTACCGTACCTTCGTTTAATTGTTGAAATTATTATTATTATTGGATTAATATTTCAATGGAACATTCACACTAATGCTATCGACTAATTGAAAATCAATCGTTTCTAGTCTTCAAAATTAATAATTTTTTCTGGCGATTTTTTTATTTGAGTTCTCTACAAAATCAAAGTAGAAAAGACAAAAATTAAATAATTTAACAATAGTCATGCAATTAATGAGAAATTTAAAATTTTAAGATAAGAAAAATTTGGGATCCTAATATTTTAGATACAGGAATTTTCAAAATTTTGCGTATTTTGTAACACAATATTCAATTGACTGTATTCCTATAAATTCGTTTAAAAAATCATAATTTGTTTTCTTATCATTTGAATTGAGTGTTTCTCATTTATAAATTTGTAAATGAAAATTTTTATCCAATATACTGCATGGTAAGAGAAATTAAAAAAACTAAGAAATAAATACATAAATAGAAGTAATGGGTACAGTTCAACAAATTTGAAATAATAAATTATAACTTCATAAAATTGTTTAGATTATCAATGAAGTTTTTAATGAATTGAAAAATAAAAATATTCAGTCTAATTGTTTTATTATTAAAATTAATCCTATTATTGAATCAATATTTCAATTGAGAATTCACTTAAATATTATCGACTAATTGAAAATCAATCGTTTCTAATCTTCAATGTTGATAATTTCTTCTAGCAATTTTTTTATTTGAATTTTCTGCAAAATCAAAGTAAAAAAGACAATAATTGAATTGTACATCAATAGTTATGCAATAAATGAGAAATTTAAAATTTCAAGATCAGAAAAATTTGTAACTCTAATATTTTAGATACAGGAATTTTCAAAATTTTGCGTATTTTATAGCACAATATTCAATTGACTGTCTTCCTATAAAATTGTTTAAAAAATGATGGTTTGTTTCTTCATCATTTGAATTCAGTGCTTCTCCTTCATAAATTTGTAGATGAAATTTTTGTATCCAATTAAAATGCATGGTAAAAGAAATGAAAAACACTGAGAAATAAATATATGAAATAAAATCCAACCTTGCCTCAAAAAAGCTAAGATCGTTACTGCGAGTGTATAAAGTAGTTTCAGACGAAAACTTAGCACCTTTTGATTATACACTTTCAAATACCACATACGTATTAACTCTTTTAAAATGTAAAATTTTCGCAATAAAAAAACTGACAAACTGATAAATATTGTATGCCGCCGTGCGGTGCATATACGATTCGCAATTTCAAAATGCCGCTCACGAATATAGTTAATGTTGTGTATTTCAATGCAATATTTCAAGATGGAGAAAAAAGGCAATCCGTGCAGGATTTTGATTAGAATGATCTTTGTGTTATGGCTCGCGATCGTGAATCACGGCTTTTGCAAAAGGAGACGACATGTGTGTTCGCGTGCTGAGAATCTTTAAAATCCTCAAGAACGTATTTTCGATTATTTTCATAATTTTTTCTTCTTACTGTATTTTTTACGGAAAAAGTTTCCTACAAATTTCGTTACTTTCGATCCCTTTTTTAAAAATAATATTTGCTGTTTCTTACTCCAATCTCATACTCATCAAACGATTTTAATTTTTGAAGTAGTTTTTTTTTAATTCACAAAATAGGTGGTAGAAAAAATTAAAATATGGCTGAATTTTCAGCAACAGAATAATATTTAACAAATAAAATGCGTCTTTCATCCGATCAAAATGGTATTTATGATTAGAATGGTATTGTTTGGTCGAGGGACGAGGGTAAGAAGGAATTTCGAATAATTTTTCTGAAATAAAGCGGGCATTGAGTTGGTGTTTAATCCGGGTTCGAATTGAGTGACGTTAATTGACTCGTTCAGTGCTTCTGCGTGTTCAAGTGTCTCATAAAAACAATTTCAATTGATAGAGATGATTCTGGTTGGCGCGTTCTTGTACTGCTAAATGTCAGGCTTGTTTTATTCGGCGCTGCCCGTATGAAATATTATGCACTTGGATACTGACTTACACTCATGTTAGTACAAAAACGAATCTTCAGTAAAAATTATTCTACGTAACTATCTGCTATATTTTCAGAATGATCTATGAAAATTTCATCAACATTATGAAATTGAACATTATGGAACATTATGTTTATTTAATACCATAAAACATCAATGGAACAATGGTAGGGGAACTTACTGATATTTACTTATATTTATCCGTAAGAAATCTCTAGCTATTGACAATCACAAGTAAAGATTCTTATTGATATATCCCACCCCTTATCTCAATCCTATAAAAAAATGCTGCATCTTAAAATTACTCTGCACCAACCATACATAGAGTTAAGGCTAATCTCACTGTATCGTTTTCTTCGTGTCATTGTTCGTCAACCGTATGATTTGCATGGTAAATAAGTGAATAAATCTTATAAACGTCAAAAGTAAATGCTGGAAACGTTCGACCCCTCTCATGATGCCCTCTTTCCCCTTGGAAACAACCTTTGTAATCAGGGAAATTGAAATTGCAGGTTCGAACAATTGAGAGAGGCTCATTGTAATGGGCACGTCAAAATGGGTCGGCTGGTTAGCGAGCGCGCCTCAGTCTGTAGGCCATTTAACATCTCAATGCGAAATTTTGACGTGTGCAATTAAGATGGACCGCGGAAAAAGCGCGTTTCACATGTATGTGCAAGCCTTTCCATGGGCGTCACGTGTTTTTTTTTATTTCGTTCCGTTCTATCTCCCTCGGCTCTCGTATCGCGAGACAATCGTTTTCGAAATAACACGTACGAGCGGTACGAGAGGCGGGTGAAGAGGCGATAAACGTTCGCGGGGCGTTGGAACAATATCCGGATGACAACGTCGAGTTAGCTAATGATAATAGTCCACAAGGAATATAACGAGACACGAGCCGAAAGCGAGCAAAACGAGCTTGGTAGGGGATAAAGTCGTTTAAGGACGCTTCACAATGATCCTCGTTGCGTGTGTTTCTTCTTATTATTGGGCTTCTTTAAACTGTACTGCAAGTCTACACTCATTGTTCTCCGCAAGTGCGCTGAGGAAAAAGTTATGGGTAGAACATCAAAGCAATTAAGTTGTCTCTCATACAAATCATATGAATGGTCTTGGAACAAGTATGTGTATTTTATGGATTATAAGGCTTATAAGGCTTGTACCCAGTCAGCATTCTTGATATTCAGGCCATAGCAAGCCTTGATATCAAGTCTTGATGTTCCCTTGATATCCACTTGACTTCCATAGCAAGCCTCGATATCCGTTCGACATCTTACCTTGACGTTATCACCTGATGGTCAAAGTTTGCTATGCAATTGCCATGCATATGCGGCGGCTGTTGGGTATCCACTAGACGTCACTTGATCTCCACTTGTCATCAATCATACATCAAGAATGCTGACTGGATACTTTAACATGCTGGTAGTCATTTCAGGCAAAAACCACGATTTTCGCACTTTTAGGTTGGGATATCTCGAAAACCTGACCTGATGGAGTAATTCTAAGGCCAGATTCTTGTTCAGCGCACCAAAAACCTTCGGAAAAGTATACTCTGGTATCTGGTTCTGAAACCTTGTCATATGATCCTGACAAGGTCCAAATTGTGGCCGAAATATTGTTTGAATAAAGTTCTTCAAAAATAGGCTCCGAGAGATCAATATTGATTTGCTGTCATATCATTATAATGAAGTGTAAACAATATTGGACTAGAAACCTTGTGACAGAGATGACATGGATTTCTTCGTAAAATTGCGAATAAAACGATTGTGAGTCAGGCTTAAGTATCGCCTTCTCTGTCTCGTATTTAGCCTGTTCGCTCGTTGGCGAGCTCCTTCCTCTTGGATTCGTGGGGAATGCTCGAGTCCTTGGGCCACGTCGAATCGCTTCCAGGTCCGGGCCCGACCCAACGTGATCCCAGCGCTTCGAGATCATAAACGAGGAGAGAATAGCCGTGCTCTCGTGTAATCTGGTCTTGGAGTAATTGTACGTTATAAGACGCGGCCGTGGCTCGGCGAAAAATCACGGCTCGTGGAGCTGGATAAGGAGGATGGGAAGAATAAGAAGAAGAAGCGGAGGGCCACCCTGGCTGCTGCTTCGCCGTCCCGGAGCAGCCCAAAGAGAAAATATTGGCCATACTCAAGTACACGGCCTTTGAACGCGGATCCTATTTCGAATTTGACGATTTTCATCCCGGGCTGGCGTGTTTGTAGATGTATCAGATTCTGACTTCCAAGTTGAACGTGGAAGAAAAATAAGATTCAATAACATTCCTTCTTTGTGATTCAATTTTGATGTTATTCCGTTGTAGCTTAGCATTCGTGATGGGTAACCTTTTGTTTCCAGTACTTGTTTTGTGAAAAAATAACCTTAGCGTCTTCATCAGGTACATTCAGGTTCTATGGTTTCACCTTCAGTCAGAAATACAAGTAACGTATGTACACCTGTTGCATACTGACATTGTAATAGTCCGCAGAAAAAAGGCAATTAATGAATTCTCACCTTTCGGGCAGAACGTAGACCACACAAAGATTGACTTTGTTTCAATCACGAGACTAGAAGAGTATGCATCCGAGCACAATCAAATTGATTCTAAAAGCATCTAAGACTTTTTTCTCCCGGTGCATATACTCAAAAAGGCCAATATTTCTTCGTACGCCGCCTGCTGCTGTTGCTCCATGGGAGCGTGCGAAAGAAAGAGATCGTCGACGCCACCTCTTTGTACGGCGAAAAGTCGAGGGTTATATACGCCCGAATATATTATAACAGTATAACGATTCTGCCCCTCTTCCTTTCTTCTTGGCGTCTTCTTTATTTTTCAAGCTAGTATCTTATGCGGCCGTGTGCGTGCACCGGCGTTCGAGTTTTCTCAAGATTTCGAATACCCAGACGGAGTATTGATTCTGGTGCCTCGTAATTATTGTTATTTGCCCTCCTCATAATAGGAATGTGATTCAATCTCGCGTTTTGCGCGATGCCGTGTTATTTTCTTCCCGACCCTTCGCAATCCGCTCCGGGGAAAATTTTACAAATTCAACAATACCGCCGGGCCCTTCTTGCGCCGTCTTTTTGTTTCCCATGATTGCATGCATGATGCGGTGGTTTACCTGAAACTTGAGCTGTCTATGAAAGTACGTACGTAGGCCGGCTTTTTGCCAACGGAAATAGAAGATTGTTGCTGGCGAATCAAAATAAATGGCTCGTAATGACGTGAGAATGGCGAGTGATTAATTTATTGCGATGATGGATGATCGCCAGTGGCACAGATGGTTCGCGGAGTCGATTCAAGAAAGTACTACCATACTCTCAGAATTCGAATTAGTGTAGGTTTTGGATACTTATAGTTTCAGTGGTCTGGATCAATCAATGGGAAATCACTCATTCAGATTTAAAGAGAAAACGAAATTTACATGTAAAGAAAGGTTACAACGTTAAACAATTATAAGAGAATTTTTTTTTGAGATTTACCATCAATTGCTTGAAGCATCAAAATAGCGAATTCAGCGAAGTCCCTAAAAATTGTTGACGAAAAAAAGTTCATTAAATAATTGATAATGACACTCATCGTTTTAAAAAAAGGTTGAACTTAAAAGATTCTTGTAATGTCAAGTTTTCTTATAAAATTTTATTTTTTGTTAAAATGTATATTAATATATTCTAGGGAAATCTACGGTATTATTTAAAATTTTCCAATTTTATAGCCATAATAAACTGAAAGTTCCAAAGAAAAATTCGTTTAATAAAAATCCTGAAAAATTTTAAAAATTCTCAATATTTTTACGATTTCCTGTAAATCTGAAAAATCTTGAAAAATGTCGATAAATTTCGTAAATCGTGAATATTTTTCAAAATTCCGATAAAATGCAAAAAATTGTGTTGAGGTCTTTGAATTTTCAAAAAATCAAAAAAATTTTTTTCGTACAAAAATCATCAATTACTTTAGAGATTTCAATAAAAGTCTAAGAGTCTTCAAAACTTTGAAAAATTGAAGGTTCTGTAGAATTTTGTAGAATGTCAGAAATTATTCCGAAATTCTATAAATTGTAAGAAATTTCGGATCTTGAAAAAAATCTAGAAATGAAATAGAATAGGAATGGAAAAATTCAGTAAATTAAAAAAAAACCGGAAAGAAAAAAATTTAGAAAAAGCACGAATCTAAAATATTTCGAATAATTCAAAATTTGCTCTATTCCGAAAGATATACTGTGAAAAAAACCTAGTGATTATAAATATTGAAAAATTACTAAGTTCTAGGGAAATCTACAGTATTATTTCAAATTTTCAAATATTATAGGTATATTAAACTGAAAGTTCCAAAGATAATTTAGTCTAAAACAAGTCATGGGAAATTTTGAAGATTGTCAGTATGTTGACAAAGTTTACAACGTTCAAAAATCACACGGGAATTTTTTTTCACGATTTACCATCAATGATTTAAAACTTCAAAATAGCGAATTCAGCGAAGCCTCTAAAAATCTTTGACAAAAAAAAATTCATTCAATCATCGACGATGAAATTCGTCGTTTTAAAAAAAGGTCAAACTTTTAAGATTCTTGTAATAAAAACTTTTCTTATAAAATTTAATTTCTTCTTAAAATGTATATTAATATATTCTAGGGAAATCTACAGTATTATTTTAATTTTCCAAATATTATAGCTATAATAAACTGAAGGTTTCAAAGAAAATTTCGTTGAATAAAAATTATGAAAAATTTGAAAGATTCTCAATAGTGTAACGATTTCCTATAAATCTGTAAAATCTTGAAAAATGTCGATAAATTTCGTAAATCGTGGAAATTTTTTAAAAGTCTGTTAAACTACAAAAATCATCGATAACATTAGAGATTTCAATAAAAATCTATACGTGTCTCAAAACTTTGGACAATTTAAGGTTCCGAAGAATTTTGTAGAATGTCAGAAACTATTCCTAAATTCTTTTAATTGTAAGAAATTTCAAATCTGAAAAAAAATCTAGAAACGAAATAAAATAGAAATGGAAAAATCTAGAAAATTTTCTAAACAATCAAGAGATAAAAAATTTTAGAAAATTCAAGAATCTAAAATATTTCGAAGAATTCAAAATTTTCTCTGTTCCAAAAGATACACTGAGAAAAAAACCTAGTAATTTGTACTATAAATATTGAAAATTACTATATTCTAGAGAAATCTATAGTAGTATTTCAATTTTTCAAATATTATAAGTATAATAAACTGAAAGTTCCAAAAGTAATTTCGTCAAATAAAAATCATGGGCAATTTTAAAGATTGTCAATGTTGACAAAGTTTACAACGTTGAAGAATCACACGAGAATTTGTTTTTTTATTAGAGTTACCATCAATGATTTAAGACTTCGAAATAGCGAACTCAGCGCAGCCTCTGAAAATCGTGGACAAAAAAAAATTCATTAAATCATCGACGATGAAATTGGTCGTTTTAAAAAAAGGTCGAACTTTTAAGGTTCTTGTAATTAAAACTTGTCTTATAAAATTTTGTTTCTTGTAGAAATGTTTACAAAAAATGTTTTTTATTAACTTTTCAGTTCATAAGAAATGTACGCGGCTTAAATATTATTTTATAAAAAATTTGAAATTTCTTATAAAAACGTCACTGGTTGTGATGAAGGGTTTTTTTACTTATTTAAATTTTTCAAGGTGAACCTTATAAGAAATACAATTTTAATAAACAAGTCAAAACAAGTTAATGTTTCAGGAAAAGAAACAGTTATTTTACACGAAATGTGGAGATTCGAATGTAATAAATGGGCGTATTATACGTCATTATTCTATCAGTTTTATAGAAAGAATCAGTTTTTTACTTCACAATATTCAAGATTTAAGAGAAATCAATGAATTATTGCAATCGTTAATAATAATTAATAATTAAACAACCTACTATAATATAATATATAAAAAATAAAAATAATAATATAATATTAACAAAACATTAATTATATTTTCTAAATAAATTTTCCTGATAATTACGAAATTCATTATCAAATTTACTATAAACGAACGTTTCTCTAAGTGTTGCCTGCGCAAGTTAATTAAGCTATTCTACGGAAGACAGATTTATCCCTATAAAATCAGGGCGCTGATTAGAAAAGATTACGAACTAAGCGATGGAGGAAGATGATCTCGGCCTCGTACGACGACGTGATAAGTAGAGGTGATGAGGGGGAAGGGCAACAAGCAAGAGCAGCGATGGGTGGGGGGGGAGGAGAGAGGGCA
The DNA here is from genome assembly GCA_030522825.1 of Platygaster orseoliae. Taxonomy (NCBI): domain Eukaryota; kingdom Metazoa; phylum Arthropoda; class Insecta; order Hymenoptera; family Platygastridae; genus Platygaster; species Platygaster orseoliae. The sequence continues at coordinate 567 of JAPYZL010063322.1, read as the reverse complement.
TGGGCAAGTTTAATTGTCCGATATTAAACGATGCAGCTGCTTTCTCCCTAACAAGGCTATAATAAGCCGGTGTTCCTGCGCCATCTTCGCGTACTCTCTTTCTCCTTTCGTGCCTCGCCGTAAACTTGATTGTACGTTAGATTTATAAACGAGGGGCCACCCTGAGAAAGAGACAGGTGCTTCCGCGCGTTCCGCTTCATTTCGGCTCTTCTTCTTCTCGCGCAATTGCGCAAGACGGGGGCGATGCGGCCCAAGAATGCGAGGCAAAAAGTCCAATGGCCTGTCGGGAGTGCAGGCTTGTTCCGGGGATTTTTTATTCGCGAAAAGCCAGTCGAGTGGTGTCTTATTTTCGGGGAAAGGAAGGGAGATGTGTTTTTTCATTTTATAAAATTGTCTTGAAGTGAAACTTCTTTGATCTTGTGGTCATGGTTCGGGTGAGAAAGCAGAAGAAGAAGGAAGTTGCCCTTTTACTCACAAGGGGAGGTCTAGGTATAGGAAATTCGAAATTCAATCGGACAATGTTTTATCGATAGTTTATCAAAATTGATGGGACACGTGTCTCGGCTT
>JAPYZL010063296.1:0-19285 GCA_030522825.1 Platygaster orseoliae | reverse complement strand
TTCGGTCTCAAGAGTTTGCTTTGATTCTTTCAATCGCTCGTCCTGTAAAGTTTTCTTTTTGGATAGTAGGTCCCTTTTCTCAGATCGTGTCACATATACTTTGCAAAAGATTCATATCAAGAGAATTCATAGGTTTTATGTTAGTATTCGAAAAAAATAAACCTGAAGGTTTGGGGTAACCATGAAAAAGTTTGGGGTGAAAGTCACTGTAAAAGTTTAGGGTAATCTATCTTGAAATAAATGTAAGGATACTCTGAATCTTGAGGATAACCTTAAAAAAGTTTGGGGTAACCCTAAAATTTCAGAGTCACTCTCCTACTAACTTTGATTCTTATAAGGACCTTATAAGGTCCTTATATAAATCTTATAAGGCCCTTATAAGGAGGCCTTATACAATGCTTATAAGAAAACTGAATTCTTATAAGGTTGTTTTATAAGGAATTTCGATCCTTACAAGGAAAATTAAGCCCCATAAGGAAAATGTAGCCTAATTCCTTATAAGACTGCCTTATAAGAATTCGGTTTTCTTATAAGAATTGTATAAGGCCTCCTTATAAGGGCCTTATAAGGGCCTTATAAAAAATCCAAATCTTATAAGGAAAATGCTGATTCTTATAAGGTCTTTATAAGGCCTTTATAAGAATCAAAGTTAGTAGGGTCTGAAAAAAGTTGAGTGTTATCCTTAAAATTTGAAGGTAACCCTGAAAAAGTTTAGCGTTACACTGAAATTTCGGGGTCACCCTGGGAAAAAGTTTAGGGTTACACTGAAATTTCAGGGTTACTCTGAAAAAAGTTTGAGGTTACACTGAAATTTCAGGGTTACCCTGAAAAAAGTTGAGGGTTACACTGAAATTTCAGGGTTACCCTGAAAAAAGTTGAGGGTTACACTGAAATTTGAGGGTATTACCCTGAAAATTAAGGGTAACCCTGAAAAAGTTCGGGATTACACTGAAATTTGAGTGTAGTACCCTACAAATTCAGGGTAACCTTGAAAAAGTTCGGGGTTTTTTCGACACGGGATATTACGACTTTCCAGAATTTCGAGAAAATATCTGGTAAATCTGTTACCACCCCATAACCTTATTAAATAATATCAAGAAAAAATTTCCTTCACACTCGTTTCTGTGAACAACGTAAAATAAATTTTTTTCATAAGACTCAAATATTCTGAAAGAAGGTTTTCTCAGTAAAATTCATAATATCAGTAAAAATTTTGAATTTATATTTTATGCTTACCTCACAAATGTCAATTCATAATTTCCAAGTTTCTAATCCTTCTGATTTTCTGAATTTAACATGAATTTGCTATTTTGGTTTTAAAAGAGGTTTTAAGCTCATCTTCTGCGTGCAGGAAACATTTTTCAGCTAATGTATTTTTCCTTTCAAACTCTTTACTCATGCTAAAAAAATTATGCAATTTATGTAGATCACCCAGAAATACCGCAACGAACCGGAAAAATCAACAACATCGAAAAATTCGATGCACTCTTTTTCGGTGTGCACTTCAAACAAGCGCACACAATGGACCCCATGTGTCGTATGTTGCTTGAACACACTTATGAAGCTGTCGTTGATGCAGGAGTTAATCCTCGTCAACTTCGAGGCACGAAAACCGGAGTATTTATCGGAGCTTGTTTTTCCGAGTCTGAAAAAACTTGGTTCTATGAAAAACTCCAGGTTGGTAAAATGTTTATGGTGGAACTTTAATTTTATCGAGAATTCGAACTCGGGCTCAATTTGATTTACATTTTTACCCTCACAAATCGAAAGTAAAAAATTCAAATGTATAAATTTTGAGTTCACTAAACTGAAACAATTTACAGTTTGTTGATAAAAGTTGCCTTATTTCCTTTTTAATAAAACAAAGTGATTTGGAAAGAGATTATTTGAATTTTAGAAAAAATAAGAATCGAATATTCGAGACTTTTGTCTTATTTATATCCCTTTTGGAAACTAAAATTTATGTACAACAACGTTATTTTCACTATTACACTAGAGCACACGACAAAACGTTAATTTTTCATCCACAGGTAAATGGATTTGGAATAACCGGATGCAGTCGTGCGATGCTGGCTAACAGAATCTCGTACTGGCTTGGAATTCATGGCCCAAGTTATACAGTAGATTCAGCTTGCAGTTCAAGCTTGTTTGCAGTGGAACATGCTTATCGAGCTATAAGAGATGGCCTTTGTGACGCAGCCATTGTTGGTGGATCAAACCTTTGCCTTCATCCTTACGTATCTCTTCAATTTTCTCGTCTTGGTACATTATTTACTCATGACTTTATGGATTGATGAAACACCGTTTTTGCAATCCTCAGAGCCAAAGAATTTTTGAAAATCCCCCAATGAGCAATAAAAGAGTTACTTCATGAAGATTATTCAATTTTTATTAGCTTTCTCAAGCTTATCAAGTTCCAAATCCTACATTTTTGTTAATCATTATGCAGCATTGAATGTGCAAAGATGCCTACAACAGTGCTATCTGAGTATTGCTCATAATCATACATTTAAATCCTCTTTATAACTTCATCCTGTTTTTTAAAGGCGTGCTCAGCCCAGACGGTCGTTGCAAATCTTTCGACGCTGATGCGAACGGCTACGTTCGCAGTGAAGCCATTGGAGTGATATTTTTACAAAAAGCAAAAGACGCCAAGAGAATTTACAGCACTGTTATCCACGCGAAAACCAACTGTGACGGATACAAAGAACAAGGCATCACTTTTCCATCTAGCGTAATGCAGAGTGTGTTGTTGCAAGATTTCTACAAAGAGTGCGGCATACCAACAACGAGCTTAACTTACGTCGAAGCTCATGGGACTGGAACAAAAGTTGGCGATCCTGAAGAGGTTAACGCTTTGGATAAAGTTTTCTGTACTGGAAGATCCACTCCTCTGAGAATTGGCTCAATCAAATCGAATTTAGGGCACTCCGAGCCAGCGAGCGGATTGTGTTCTATCGCAAAGGTAAATACATAAAATCAAAATTAGGTACGCTTTATTCTACGTTTTGCCATTCAAATAAAGGTACTGATCGCCATGGAGACTGGATTGATTCCACCGAATTTACATTATGTTCGACCAAGAGAAGGTGTCAAAGCTTTAGAAGATGGTCGCATTCAAGTCATCACTGAAGTCACGCCGCTTAACGGTGATCTAGTCGGCGTGAACTCTTTTGGGTTTGGTGGTGCTAATGCTCACGTTTTGCTCAGAGCTAATCCAAAAGACAAAATCAACGGCGGAGCACCAAAAGATTCATTACTCCGCATTGTTGGCGTTTCAGCCCGAACTGAAGAAGGCGTAAAGTCGCTTTTAGACGATGTGAGTAGATGAAAGTAAACCTCATGGTTTCACGTTGAGTGATGTCATTCCTCAATGTTGACTTATCATTTTCAAGCTAAATAAATTATAAATCTTGTCTCTTTCGTAGATTGAAAGTAGACCGGTCGATGCGGAGTATGTTAGATTGTGGCAAGATGTGCATTCAGAGGACATACCTGGTCATCTGTACAGAGGCTACACTATTGTAGGCAACCAAGACAAAGGTGCTGTTGCACGTGAAGTGCAAAATTTCCCAGGTGCTAAAAGACCTCTTTGGTTTGTTTTCTCTGGAATGGGATCGCAGTGGCCTGGGATGGGTAAATTAATATGTCTTTTCGTTTCTTAATCAATGTATCGCAATGCTCATAACTGTTGTAATAATAAATTCCACTGTCGATATCTCTCTAGGAGAAGCACTGCTGACTATACCAGTTTTTGCGAAAAGCATCAAAAAATGTGACGCAGTTTTGAAGCCGAAGGGAATCGACATTTATAGCATTTTAACCAGTAAAGATACTAAAACATTTGACAACATCATCAACTCTTTCGTTGGGATAGCTGCGATTCAGGTATTTATTTCATGAAATGTTTTCAAGAACACCAAGCAAAATTCAGCATTATTTCAGATCGGTCTGGTTGATATTCTGCATCAAGTGGGTATAGTTCCGGACAACATCATAGGTCACTCCGTAGGCGAGTTGGGATGCGCATATGCAGATGGTTGTTTCACTGCTGAAGAAATGGTTTTGAGCGCATACTCACGTGGCTTAGCATCTGTTGAGGCCAAAGTAATTTTTGGTTCAATGGCAGCTGTCGGTATGGGTTACCATGAATTCAAAGACATGTGTCCCAGCGATATTGAAATAGCATGTCACAACGGACCAGACAGTTGTACTTTGAGTGGCCCAGCAGAATCAATGAAAGAATTCGTGGCAGAATTGCAGGTGCACTATTGTTTTTAAATGACGTAATTCGCTGATTATCTAGACATAGCTATTAATATGACTTTGACTCTTTAGGCAAAAAAAATCTTCGCGAGAGAAGTCCCAAGCAGTAACATACCATACCACAGTCGTTACATCGCACCAGCAGGTCCCAGACTACTGAAATATCTCAAAGAGATTATAACCAATCCTAAACCACGAAGTTCCAAATGGCTTAGTAGTTCGATACCGCATTCAGAATGGTCGTCTCCTTTGGCTCGCCTTTCATCAGCAGAGTACCATACGAACAATCTATTGAGTCCAGTTCTTTTTGAAGAAACTTCCGCCTTGATACCCAAAGATGCCATCACAATCGAAATCGCCCCACATGGTTTGCTTCAAGCGATATTGAAAAGATCTCTGCATTCTAATACAACAAACATAGCCCTCACCCAACGCGGTCACAAGAACAACGTTCAAATCGTTCTCCAAGCTCTTGGGAAAATGTACAATGCGGGACTGCATCCACAGTTTTCTAGGCTATATCCTGATATAAAATTCCCAGTGAGTCGTGGCACACCTATGATTTCTCCCCTCATCAAATGGGAGCACTCAGACGATTGGTACGTGACATCGTACAGGATGCAAGAGAAAATCACTTCTGGAGAACGGGTCGTCGAAATTTCTCTGGTTGACGAAACATACGAGTACATGGCTGGACATGTGATTGATGGCAGAAATCTTTTACCAGCGACTGGCTATCTTGCTCTCATTTGGGAGACCCTTGGAATGATGAGAGGTGAATTGTACACTGAAGTTTCTGTCGTATTCGAAAACGTAAAATTCCTTCGAGCAACAACTCTGCCGAAAGATGGAGTCGTCGAGCTTACCCTCATGCTTCAAAAAGGTATGTTACAATTTTTTTTATTGTTTGCTATTTGTCTATTAAATAACTTTTCTAGGAACTGGAAGATTTGAAGTGGTCGAAGGTGGAGCCGCTGTAGTAACCGGTTTCATAAAAGCAACTTCAAATCCCAGTCATGAAAAAGTCGATCCAAGTCATTGGATGGAACCTGACAGTGAGATGGAAATGAATAAGAGTGACATATACAAAGAATTGCGACTCCGTGGTTATCAGTACTCTGGACTGTTTCGTAGTCTCGTCGCGTGTAATATTCAAGGAACTCAAGGAAAAATTACGTGGATGAACAACTGGGTTGCTTTTATGGATAACATGTTACAAATGAGAATTCTGGGTAATGACACTAGAGGACTGTTCGTGCCAACAGGAATTCAGAAAATGGTGATTGATACTAAATATCATCTGCAACAAATTCGTGCTATGGGCAACGATGACAAAGGTAAGAAGTTTTGAAGATATTTATATAAAATTTTTTTTCTATTTTTCACAATGTCCTGAAATTAGCATTTCAAGAACTTGTTTTGAATTTCTAATACATTTATAACGAAAAATCGACCTTCGATTTTCATCGAGAGTTCAATGCCTTCACACGGACAAGAACTTACACTGTAATAAAATCTTTTTTTTCAAGATATCATGTGTTACGTGAACCCTGACCTGGACACTCTGATTGCTGGAGGGGTAGAAGTAAGAGGATTGAAAGCCAGTGCGATAGCTAAAAGAAAGCCTGCCGGTGAACCAGTTTTGGAGCATTATACATTTGTAGCCGATCGCGATAAATCAGAAGTAAATTTAGACGAAGCAACGCGTCTCATGACACACATCGCGATGGAAAACCAATTGGGAGTGAAAGTGAAGAGCATAGAATTCGTTTCAGACAACGATCAATTTATGCTAGACAACTGTTTGTCACAAAAAATCATTAGTGTTCTCGGTGATATACCTCTGATACAAGCTGACGTCAACATTGTGGCAAATAACTTGGAAGCTACTGCACCACCTAACATTTCGGTACTTGATCACAAGAAAATAAACGCTGAAACGAATGCTTTGCTAGGAATTGGTCACGAGCTATTATCAGAGAAAAAAATAGACGATCTTTGTAAAGTGCTTGAAGCAGTTAAAACTGGTGGCTTCGTGATAAGTCGTGAAGCTAAAACGCCAAATAACTTGAGCGACGCTGCTAGCAATTACGGTTTGAATATTGTCATGGAAAAAAAAGTGGGCAATCATTTCTACGTACTTATGCGTAAAAAGGAAAAACCGTTCCAACGAACTGTTGTCGTCAAAATTGACAGCGACAAATTTGACTGGGTAGACGACATGAAACAAGCTTTGAAAGCAGAGGTGGAAAAGGAACAGAGTGGAAGAGCCAGAATTATTTTGGTGGCCGAAAATGATCTCGAATCAGGCTTGATAGGACTGGTCAATTGTCTGAGGAAAGAAGCTGGGGGTGAAATGATCCGTGGAATTCTAGTACAAGACAAAAAAGCTCCTAAATTTTCTTTGGAAAATCCTTTGTACGCCGACCGGATCAAGCTAGACATGGCAGTAAGCGTGCTACGACCTGGAGGTGTTTGGGGATCATACAGGTAAGCATTTAAATGCAATATCATGTGTTTCAATTACTGAACCTTCAATTACAACAGGCACTTGATACAGCCAGCAATAAAACCTCGTCCCACGTATCACGCTACGGTGAATCAATCGATACGTGGTGATCTGAGTAGCTTGAATTGGTTCGAAGGCCCACTACAACCTGATTTCCAACACAAAGATCTGGTTCATGTTGTGTATTCATCAATCAACTTCCGTGATATAATGCTGACAACTGGTAAACTCGCAACTGAAGTTTCTGCCAAGACACGGCAAGCACAGGAGTGCGTGATTGGCTTTGAGTATTGCGGAGTCGACAGTGCTGGCCAGAGAATCATGGGTATGAAAGAAAACAGGTGTTTGGCTAACAGAGTTATGGCTGATAGAAGCCTCAGTTGGAGAGTCCCTGACAGGTAAGAATACTGACATGGATCTGCATGAAATATCATTTAACGATTTTTTTTTAAACCGTAGTTGGTCGTTGGAGGATGCAGCTACAGTCCCTAGCGTTTATGGAACATGCTACTACGCACTTTACATGAGTGGCAAAATGAAGAAAGGAGACAAGGTTCTGATTCATGCAGGAAGTGGTGGCGTTGGCCAAGCAGCTATCAACTTAGCTTTGCACGAAGGATGTGAAGTTTTCACTACAGTCGGTACCCCAGAAAAGAGACAATTCATCAAAGACAAATTCCCTCAAATTCGAGATGACCACATTGGCAATTCTCGCGACTGCAGTTTTGAACAACTTGTAATGAACGCCACAAATGGAGTGGGAGTTGATATAGTTCTGAATTCTCTGGCGGAAGAGAAGCTTCAAGCATCTGTGCGATGCTTGGCTCATAGCGGGCGATTCCTCGAAATTGGGAAATTCGATCTAGCCGCGAACAATCCACTTGGGTTGGAAATATTTTTAAAAGAAATCAGTTTTCACGGCATAATGTTGGACAATTTGTTTGCCAGCAGCGATGAAGAGAAATTGAAATTATGTACTATAGTAGCTCAAGGCTTAGATAATGGTGCTATAAAACCACTGACGAAGACAGTGTTTGAGCATGATCAGCTGGAGTCTGCATTCAGGTTTATGGCAGCAGGAAAGCACATTGGAAAAGTATGTTTTTTGAACTTGTCCTTAAAAAATTAAACCGTTACGTAGAACTACGTTGACCAATGATTTCCGTTGCATCAAATTTCTTTGCAAATAATCTTGAACCTACCCAAAAAGACATTCGTGCAGGTACAAATACATCGTTTGAGCAATGTTGCTGAAAGTTTTGCTATATTGCGTTGGTGAAACCGTTGTCGACCATAGTATATATAAATGAGAATGCACCTTGTCGTCAAATTTGCTTCATGTCATGAACTTACGCAGTGCAAACATTTCACAAACATTAAGCAACATGTCTTATTAAGTCATCCCAATTAATAGCGAACCACTGGAAAAGACGCAGTTTTACGTATAAAATTGGAAAAGTTATTGCAACCTTATTTCGTATTTCAGGTCGTCCTCAAAGTGAGAGATGAACAAAAACCCCAGAATTCTACCATTCAAGCAATACCAAAATACCATTGCCTGAGTAACTGTTCCTACGTGATCCTCGGCGGACTTGGTGGATTTGGTCTGGAACTGGCCGATTGGCTCGTTCTCCGGGGAGCCCAAAATTTGGTCCTCACGTCACGCACTGGACTTGCTAACGGCTACCAAAAATCAAGAGTCCATCTCTGGAAAGGTTATGGCGTGAAGGTCAAGGTCGTCAGTGGAAAAGATGCTTCGAAAGAAAAAGATTGCAGGGAAATATTAGAAACAGCGGCCAAGCTTGGGCCTGTGGATGGAATTTTCAATTTAGCAGTCGTTTTGAAAGATGGTATATGGGAGAACCAGACAAAAGAAACCTTCGAAGAATCTTTTAAATCCAAAGCATGGAGCACCAAGCAGCTTGATAAATTATCGAGAGTTATATGTCCCAAGTTACGACATTTCGTCGTGTTTTCTTCTGTGTCTTGCGGTCGTGGAAATGCAGGGCAAACGAATTATGGAATGTCTAATTCGGTTATGGAAAGAATCTGCGAGAAGAGAGTGGCTGAAGGTTTTCCTGGTTTGGCTGTACAATGGGGAGCAGTAGGAGATGTGGGGCTTGTAGCTAAAATGCAGGAAGATCATAAAGAACTCGTGATCGGTGGAACTTTGCAACAGAAGATATCTTCCTGTTTGGAAGAGCTCGACCGCTTTTTGCAACAGAAAAATCCGATTGTTAGTAGCATGGTCGTCGCTGAGAAACGTGCTGGAGGAAGTGGATCTCTGAACATCGTGGACACTGTTTTGAATATAATGGGTAAGCAGCATTATTCATGTTTTATGATCTTTAACGATTCTAAATGATCTTCTACTCTGTAGGACTCAAAGATCTGAAGACAGTCAGTCAGCACACGTCTCTGGCTGAACTCGGAATGGACTCCATGATGGCCGTTGAAATAAAACAAACTCTTGAACGCGAGTTCGAAGTTTTCCTCACGGCGCAAGATATTCGTAGTCTGAATTTCGCTAAACTTATAGACATGGCAGCGAAAGAAGCTGAAGTGGAAAAGCAAAAGATTCCGAAAAACAAGGAGACGCTTACAGGAATGAAGTTATTGATGCGTTCGGTAGGAAAGGAGCAGTTGAACACGAATGTGTGCATCAAACTTCAAACAAAGGAAGAACCCGGTAGAAATGCAGTATTTATGATTCCCGGTATTGAAGGTATCGCCTCAATTTTCGCAAACTTGGCGAAAAAATTGAAGTCTCCGGGTATTTGCCTGCAAGCTGAACTTCGAAATGTGGAAAAACCGACAATAGCTAGTATGGCTGACAGCTTAATACCGGTATGTTGTTAAATCTTATAGACAAAAAAATTTTCTGGAGAGGTTTTTCGAAAAAATACAGTTCCATCAGGATTTCATGATTTTGAATCTTTGACGATCTAGTTACGCGAATACGATTTTTCAATTTTTTGAGTTTCAGGATTTCAAAATTACACAACTTTTGTAGTCCAGAGTTACACATTTCTCATATTTGTAATGAATGTAAAGGGATTCGATTTTTGTGATTTTTAAGCCACTGAAGTTTAGATTTTTTTTTATAATACTTATGGTATTTTTCATACTTCTTCAGTATTTATACAGTTTGAAGAATTTATTATTGATATTATTATTGATTTCTACTCAAATTTTTGAAATTCGATGCTCTAGGACTCACCGTTCTAAAAAATTGAAATACTTTAACAGATGTTGAGAAAATTATAACAACACAGATTTTGACGTATTTCAAAGATTACTAGAATTTTTTTAATGTAATAAATATTCTAAAGTTCTTAAGTATTTTCTGATATTTTTAGTCTTTTTATGAAATGCTCTGAAAAAAGCTAGAGTTTAATGCAAAATTCCTGGAAAATTGAATGATTTTGAGCATTAAAACTGATTTTTCAGTACCTCGTATCTTCTAAGTAAATATATAGAATTTTCGTTTGTTTTTTATTTATGAAGTATTTATACAATTTGAAAAATTTATTATGGATTCATTATTGATACCTATTATTATTAATTTCTACTCAAATTTTTAAAATTCGATGCTCTCGGAATAAAATTTCTTAAATGTTGAATTATTTTTAAAGATTTTTGAGAAAATTATAACTATACATAGTAAAATGTATTTCATAGATAATTAGAATTTTCGTAATGTATACTATATTTTCTGAAGTTTTTTCGTATTTTCTGACATTTTCAATCTTTCTATGGATTACACTATGAATAGCTAGAATTTAATGCCAAATTCTTGGAAATTTAAATGATTCTTCAGTAAACAGTAACTTTTGTGTGAATGTATCGAATTTTTAATTTTTTTCATATTTAAAGTATTTATACTATTTAACGAATTTCCTACCATATTCATGGATTTCCATATCAAATTTTATAATTATATGCAATACACGGAGAAAAATGGTTTGGTTACAGCAACCATTGACTGAGTAACATATAGAATCATGAAAATTTTTGGTAGTACAACCAAAACTTCTGTTATAGCAACTAACACTCAATTTCTATGATTGATACTTAAGTTGAAATAACCAATTATTTGGTTATCATACCTGAAGTTTTGGTTGTACTACCAAAAACTTTGGTTGGCTCATATTTTACTAAATCAATGGTTGTTGTAATCAAAAATTCTCTTCGTGTAGTATTTCGGTTTTTTAATTTAAAGAAAATTAATAAATCTGCAAACATAGTTTTTGAACTATAAAAAATTACTAGTATTACTCTCATTAACTATTATTTATGATATTTTCAATTATTTTTTAGTGTTTCTTAAGATTTCGATAGTTGTCGTAGATTATTCTATAAATCTTTCGAATTAGATGCAATAAAATTCAATCCTCGACCGACTTTCAGTGACTTCATATGGATTTCTCAGAAAATTGTATCCATATAGATTTTTTTGATTATATTGATTTTTGAATTTTAGGAAGTGCTATCTATAAATGAAAAACGACGCGACTTCATCATATGCGGTTACTCTTACGGGTCTCTCGTTGCCGTGGAACTTGTCAGACGGTTAGAAGAAATTGGTTTCACTTGCCGTTTGGTTCTTATTGACGGTTCGCCAGAAATGATGAAAATGCTCGTAGAACAACATTTGGCACCAAAAACAAAGGAGGAACTGCAAACGAATACTTTATTAGGGATTATGGATTTAGTAGCTCCAGCAATTAATCAAGAGGTACGAGATTGTACTGAAAATAACGTGAAAATATAAATAATTCGATATTTTACATGTTTTTATGGAATTTATTTTTCCAGCTTTTGGTAGAACTGGGAAAATGCAAATCTTGGGATGAAAAAATGGAAGTTATGTTAGACTATATGCCCGAAAACGCTACGGTATTATCCAGAAATGACAGGAAAGAGGTCATAAGTTCAGTTTACAAACGACTGCTATCTGTAGAATCTTACGAATACGCCCTATTACCACCACTGAGGTCTCCAATTACACTGTTCAAGCCTGCAGAAATTTCACTTCGTACTGCTTCTGAAGATTATGGCCTTAATAAGGTGACTGCGATTTCTGATAGTTTCATCATGTCTTTTCAGAATGCGTGTACTTAAAAATTAAACGAGGGAATTCAATTATAGATTACCAAAGAGAAGGTTGAAATACACGTAATTGAGGGAAATCACGTCACGATATTGGATAACGACAAAGTAGCTGCTGCAATCAATGGTGAACCTCTGGAAGATGCAGCGGAGTTCAAAGCACGCATCATGGAGGATGGAAAAATCCTCACACCGATCCTGAATGACGAGCGTCAGAGAACATAAATAATAGAAGCATTGATTGTTGAAAAACAATGTATCTAATATATCTAAATTTACTATACTTATCTTATCTGGAACGTTCGTAATCGTGATACTGACTGCTACATTTTCATTAAACGTTTTGAAAATTTATATGTGAAATATTATTTTCCCAAAATCGAACTTTTACGTGTATAATCAGAGATTCAAAGCAGGAGAGAGAATTTCGGAATTTTTAAGCAATAACGCTGTAGGTATATTTAAATTCTTTCAATCCCGGGACGAAGAATCGAGTCTCTTTTTAAGCTCCCAAATTTCGAGTTCTTTTATATTTTTTTCGGGAGATTTTTTATGGAGGATTGAATGAACACTGCATTGAATCTCCGAATGGAGTACTCGATTATTGAATAGTTAATAAATATTATCATGTAAATTAAGGGAACTTAGAAAATTGATCTTACGTACGTATTATGGAGAGTCTTTATAACAAAATTTACTTCAATTGCCCCAAAATAAAGGAAGGAAATTCAAAGCAGGATGAAAATTTTTTTTACAAGTAATTCAAATCATGAAGTGAAATTTCATTTCAACACAAATATGCACTTTCTCATAATTATAGTCTCTATAAAAAAGACTTTGTTAAGATTATACAATTTTTAAGAAGTCTTTTTTTGGTTTTCTTGAATCTCACTGAGTATCTTTTTGGGAGACCTAAACCTCCTGTTTCAATACTTTGTGAAACTCGAGTCTCCGATTAAAACATTTTGAAAGTCTCCTAAAAAGTATTCCAGAGCACGCAGAGAAAGATTTTTGAAATATTTTGTAGCTTTTGGATACTTTCAGAAGAATTGGTACTGATAAATATTCAAATGTTTAATATTAAATAATTCATTGAATTATAATTAAGAAATTTTTCAAACAAATTAGGGAAGAAAAATGTTATCTCTACTTTTTAATTACCACAATATATGCACATTTTCGTATGGTCTCCCTAAAAATGATTTTGTGGAGATTTCAAAATGTTTTAATAAGTCTTTTTTCTTATTTTTTGGAACTTGAGTCTCCAAAAAAGTAAACGAAATAATTAAAATGAAGTAAACAAATCAAGTTACACTAGTGAAAATGGGAAAAAAAATCCTATTAAATTGATTGCGGAATTCATTTACACAAATAATTGCGTTTACGAAATTCTGAGCGTGATTTTTGCCAATTTTGAAATCGTGTATGTAGATAATGTATGTAATTACGTTTATTACAGTTGTAACACTTTTCTCCTACCATGCCCTTTTATTCCATCGATGTCTTGACATTGCTAGTTGCAAAAATGCAAATGGAAAGGGTGAAGGTTGAATGAAAGTGAAGCGGTATTAAATATGCAGTCAGATAATCAGTCGTATTCCACGAGTTGTTTCAATAGTGTGCAAAAAGGCGAAATGCATTCATTATTCTTGGTAAGTAAAAGTTTTTTATGACTTTGAGACATTCATCGTGTATTCAACGAATTATCGAAAGTTTTTAAGACACTTACGATGTCTTGAACACTTGGATCTATTTTTCATTGATGATTTACACGTTTGTGTTTGTCGAGATGTGTGAGAAAAGTTTTTTTTCGAAAAGAATAACTCGCGTGTTGTAGAATATAATTATTGCAATCATGGGTTTCGTGATTTTAAAGTCAGTATGTTCCCACATTTTAACATTTAACTTGATGAAACTATAAAATGTGAAAAAGTGAAATGTTTTATTATTGAAAGGAATTGAAGATAAATGTTGCCTTAAGTTTAAAAAGTTTAAGTTTTCTTCAGTACCCAACTTTTAAGTACGTGAAAATAAGTAATAACGAGTTCGTGATTATTGAGTTCGTTTTTGCTACTATAATTGTAGAGTTATTCAATGTTAATTGATTGAGTTTTGTTTTTTTGAAAATTTATGTATATAAAGATTTTGGGAAAAATTCAATAAGATTTAGAATAATGATAAAATTTTATGAAATACACATATTTAAAATTAACATAAAGTGCAGCATGAATGAATGTTTATATTTTATGGTTTTTGAGTTTCTGGTTACCAAAATTTTTCATTTTTAATTAGAATTTAGTACTTTTAATTTCTGTATGAATGTTTCAAGTTTGAAAAACGTCGATGCAAGATTTTAACATTTTATAATGCAAGTAAAGCAGGAACATTTTGTAAATCACAAGTTGACAAATGTGAATAATTGAAATTTCTCTAAATTCTGTTGTTTTTCCATTATTTAAGAATTTTTTAATGGGAATGCTAATATTATATGAAACAAATCTAGTTTTCAATATAAATTAAACCGTGAATTTGTGCATCGTGAAATTTTCATAATCAAAGTACAAATTTCATAAACCTATCATTATGAAAAGTGAGATATGTATTTCATATATATGTATAATGTCAAAATTAAAATCGATAAAAAATCTTTGTCTTATTATTTGGTTCACTTTTTTCTTAAAAATGTTTTTTTCGTTATCGAGAGAAATTCTTCTAAATTATCATAAAATAGTTGGACAGTTATTTTTTGAAAAATGATTTTTTTAGTATTTTCCGATAGTTTTTATTTGTTTATGGATTTTCTTCAAATTGTAAATTTATTTTTGCTGGCATTTTCTTCTCATTTAAAATAACATAATAATATGACTACACAAAACAACAACTTGGGCAAAAATCAGAAAAAATCAAGATCTAAGAAAGAAAAATGAAGAACAAATTACAAACACTGCAAAATCTCATTATAATTACAATGCAAATAATGACTTGACAACATACCGTAAAATATTTATATTGCACACTGCACGAAACTTAAAAAAATTTTTTTTTCGTAAATTTAAGTTCAAAAAAACCTAAAAATTCCGGATATCTGAAAAATTTGTTGGGGGCGAAAACATTCTGAAAAGTCAATCTTACTTTAAGATACAACGAAATTAAGACACGACTTGAAATTCAAACATTATCTTAAATTTAATCCATATTCAAAATTATTTTTTACCAAGCAAGTTTTAAACCAAAAGTACATGTCTTGAATCAAGATACATTTTCTAAATTTATGAAAAGTAATTGTGAACATATAATAATTTCAAGGTTATATTTGAATTTCAAGTCGTGCCTTGATCTTATTGCATCTTGAAAAAATATAAGCAACACTATCAGTGAAAATGGACTTGAGAAAAACTTTTTTGGGAAGAACAGATTTAAAAAAATTCCACTTTTTTCCGTTTCAGTTGGCTACCTATATCCTTACTTCTCTCCCCCCCTCTCATCAACAAATCGACATCTTCTCAACTCAAGGATGCTCCGTTCACTGTCCACCTCCAAACCCCAAAAACATCATCGACGGTTTTGTCCTTCACGACGTCCTTCAACTACCCTTCCTCCAAATCTGCAAATCCCTCTCAAACGAAACCAAACCCTCCTCAAATTTCAACCAAATCCTAAAAACATCGACTGCAAATTTTTGCCAAAACCTCTTCAAATCAGAACTCAAACAATTCATCCAAAACCACGAAAACTTTGCCCCTGAACAACTTCAAGGTCAACCAATTGAGAAAATCTGTAATTTCGACTCCGACAAAAACTCCAGCAACCCGGAAAACATAAATTATTTTCCATTTGTCGATGAAGAGTGCACTCAAGTTTGCCCAGGAGGAAATAGAGGAAGACCTGAAGATATTGTGATTCACGGTGGATTTCTCGAACATCTTCGAAAAGATTCATTGAGGGATATTTGTAAAAATCTTTTGATAGCAAATGCGACGAAATCGGCAAATGTTGCTGACGGAATTGTTGTAGGAAACAGAGCGGTCGCGGAGTCACACATTTTGTTAGTTAATTCAGCTCAAAGTTATTTAGAGTGGGCTTTGAGCAGAGAAAAAGACGCGAATGACTCGATGACTTTTGCTCGGAAAGAGTTGGAGGAAGTGCAATCGCGATTAGAAACGGCTAAAAGTGGATTAGAGGAATTTAATTTAGAGATAAGTTTGCAAATAGCGCGAAATAATGTATTATTGATGGAGAGGCTTGCGAAAGTTGCGAGTGATGTAAGAGTTGGGGGTGAAAAGCGATTGTTGGGGTACAAAAATGGGTTCGAAGTTGTGAAAAATAGAGTGAAAGAAGCCGAAGAATATGCGAAAAATGTGCGGGAAATGACGAGAAAATTTGTTGAGGTGCTGGAGAATGTTAAAACATGAATTATTTTGACGAATATCTGTTGTACATTATAAAAAAAAACTTTTTCATTATGAACATCATGCAAGGAATTTTTTCACAATGTCATTCTTTTATCAATTTTAGTTTCTGTCATTATCCCAACTTTAGCAATAAGTGATTAATGCAAAACCATTTGAAGGGTTGAAACTGCACGATTATGTTTAAACATGACTGCGTAAATGGGAAAAGTTATCATTTTTTGCTGCTGATAGACGAAAATCGACAGGTATATAATATGCAGCGAAACGTGTTTCAATAGTTTTTTAAAGTAGAACTTTTCAGAGACAAATTATAAGTTTTAAGACTAAAAAAATGAAATTCGTCAAGATTTGTACGTTGTTCGTTACAGCAGTAATCTTTAGCATCGTTGCCATCGGTATGTAAATAAATATCAATTTTCAATAAAAAAACTCGCGTTCAAATTTTGTTATTATGAGAGCTTTTCTTTTATCGAACAAGTTGTGTAATTTAGGTTTTTTGTTGTACTACTCTGAATGAAATTCTTCAAATACATGAACTTTTTTTTTATAAGTGGATCCATGAAAAAAGTTTTAAGCATTTCACTTATTTTACAGGTGTAAGCTCAGAAGAAGAAGAAGCTTATGTTTCTGCTTAACTATGGTCTTCATGACCAATTAGTATTGTTTTTTGTATCGGAGGTCAATTGAATGTAACATGTAATAAATATACTCCGACATTACTTTTTCTGTCTAAAATTATTTTTAAACGATATTGACTGACTTTCTTGCAAACTGCTCCACATGAAGAGAAATGGTTTATTTACAGCAACCATTAATTAATTTAAATAAGGACCCACCAAAGTTTTGGATACTACAACCTAAACTTTGGTTATGACAACCAAAGGTCCTGTTATAACAACTAATGCTCCATTTTTATGACTAATACTAAGGTTTCAATAACTAATAATTTGGTTATCATACCTAAAGTTTTGGTTGTACTTCTCAAAACTGTGGTGGGTCCATACTTTACTGAACCAATGGTTGCTGTTACCAAACCATTTCTCTCCGTGCAGTTAAACTATATCTTGCAGGATCTAAAAAAGGAGTTTGAGTTTGATTTTACAATTTTTAACTATCAATTCTTTGTAGAAACATCGAATTTAATGAAAATTCGAAAAGAAACTACTTTACTCTTTATTATTACCTCGCCATTTTGAAGATTATTTAACAAAATACTAAACTGAATTCCTCATTTTAATACATCATTTAAATATATGTAAAGAAATAATTTTTTTTAAATATTACAGGATTGCTAAAAATTCTGTTATGTTACGTAAAATAAATAAATATTGTATTTTTGATGGAGAGACTTCTGAAGGTTGCGAGCAGAGCCGCATTTAGAATTCGGAGGCCCTGGGGCCAAAATCTGGTGGGGGCCCTTAAAATTTTTTCATATATGTATAGGGGAGTATACTCAAGTAAAATAATGTTTACGTACATCATAAGAAAAATTTTATTCTTGTATTACATTTGCTCACTGGCAATCGTTTACTAATTCACATTAAATGACAACTGCGCGATTTATTATTAGCAAAACTGTTGACAACATCATCAAAATTCATATCGCGAAGAATGTCACTTTCCAAACTGAGAAGCATAAGATTTGACAAGCGTTCTTGAGTCATCGACGTTCGTAATATGTTCTTTATAATCTTTAGTTTTGAAAATAACCTTTCCCCACTGCAATTACTAACCATCATCGATAAATAAATATGAAGTGCCACTTCTGCATTACAAAAAGTAGATTGCACGTTATTTTTTAAAATTATCCGGTAGAGAAATATTTCGTTTGATTCACCCTTTTTCTTTTCGTACTGTTTTGCAAAAGCGGCAAGATAAATCAATCCATTAGCTAAATTCAAGTCTAAATCGTACAGAAAGTACAAAAAACAGAACAATTTATGAGAAAACAATTCAGAATTGACACCCTAGTGATTTTGATTCTTATGAAAAAAGACTCAATTTTCATAAGAATCAAAAGTATTTTCATCAGAATTCCATTATTTATAAAGTTGACCTTATCAAAAACAAGACAGTTTTATGAAAAATTTACAAATTTCGTTAAAAGATATATTTGAGCTTCGTACTTTTTTTATGAACTTTGATATTTTTATAAAAAAATTTCCAATCTTATGAAAAATGCATATTTAATATTTATATTTGTTCATATTTTCTTTGTTTAGAAATTTTTCATTTCTATATTTTATTTATTTATATGTGACGTGCGCAGAAGAAAGGGAATTAAGTCCGAAAAAATTGTTTTTCGGGTTTTCATCGATTCCGATAGCTTAAAAATTTCTCTTTCTAGTACAAAAAACGAAAAAATTTTCCGAATTTTCTTTCACTACTAAAATCCACTGGTTCTATGTCCCTTAATTCGCGCTTTGCTCGAGAAACTCCTGGTACCACGAAACACCTCCCATCACTCACTACTACATGTCAACGCTGCATTCACACTCGGCTGATTTTCTACCTACGATTCCTACGAGTTGCTACTGCATGGGAGCGTGAAAACGTATGAGTGAGTGGAAGGGGAAGTTTTTGGAAGCCTTTCACTTCCTTCAAATCTATCGGTCGCATGCTCCGTTTCGATCGTCGCTCCTGAAAAATCTTGCCGAACGCCCTTAGTTCCCTTTCTTCCGCGCACGTCACATATTTATACAGGGTGTCCCAAAGTCCGCGATAAAAAAAAAATCCTGAATTCCTTTTTCAATTTCGAGTCGAAAAGTCCTTTACCACTTTTTGCAAAACTCTTTTTTTGCAAAACTCACTTTTTGCAAAGAAGTTATTCAAGTTTGAAATTTAAAAAATAAACGCGCTCTTACGAGGAGTGGGGATAAAAACGACAGACCAAACTTTATCCAAATTTGTTTCATATTTTTCTGAGTCGAAAAGTCCTTTGCCACTTTTTATAAAACTCAAAATCAAAAAAGATATTCAAGTTTAA
>JAPYZL010063291.1:0-14497 GCA_030522825.1 Platygaster orseoliae | reverse complement strand
GGACCAAACTTTTCCCAAATTTTCTTCATATTTTTCTGAGTAAAAAAGTCCTTTGCCACTTTTTACAAAACTCAAAATCCAAAAAGATATTCGAGTTTTAAATGTGAGAAATCTGATTGGTTGAAACTTTCAACTCGAACATCTTTTTTGATTTTGAGTTGTGCAAAAAGTGGCAAAGGACTTTTTTACTCAGAAAAATATGAAGAAAATTTAGGAAAAGTTTTGTCCGTGGATTCGACCTCCACTTGTCGATAAAGGGCATTTATTATTAAAATTTTTGGCTCAAATAACTTTTTAAATTTTGAGTTTTTTAAAAAATGCAAAGGAAAAAAAATCTTAAATTTTTATGAGGAAACTACGGTTTTTGGCTGTCACACTTTACTTGGGACACCCTGTATAAATGTTTTATTATATTCTTTTGGTTGTTATACCTTTTCATGTGTGTTTTATACTTTGAATTATATATTGAAAGTTTCACAATAAATAAATCGAATTTCACTACCAGCAAAAATGAGTATTCTACATCTTTATTTTCGAATTTTTTTTGAGTTCCGAAAAGAAGTTTTCCACTGTCAAAGCTCAGTTCCTGTTGTTCAGTAAGGACCCTCTAGTTTCATAATCTTTTTTCTAGCGTCATAAAGATTCAAAAAAGTTTGAACAAACATCTATTGCTTTTTTAAAAAAATATCTTATTTTTCTATTCATTTGTAATATTTATGATCATTTGGCACCTTGGAACTCTGATAATAATCACAATCCAGAAAAACTCGAAATATTCAGTTATACTAGAAATTAAAAAAAAAATCGCTAAAAATATTGCATATCATTTTGAAAATAACCAAACCTTTAAATTTACCACCGACATCATAAACAACAGTCTAGCGCAATAACAATATCTCGATATCCACAAACTTTGCAAGCGCGATCATTCATAATTCACCCAAGTAAATAACAATCGACCCACACAAAGAGTTGGAAAAAAGCAACCATTATTTTCTTCCATCTCGCTAAAAAATTCCCAACTTTTGCAGAACTCGCGCAAACTCCCCGACGGCACTAAATTTTCTACGACGCGTTTGAAATAAATAATAAACAGTTGCACGGCGAGAAATAAAGTACACCTTAGCAACTCGAGAGGGAAACCTTAGACCTCGCGGAATATAGAAAACGTCGGATTATGAAATGAGAAACCATTTGTGTACTTTGATAATTCAATCGAACGTGGCTAGCACGGAATCCCTTCGGCATTAATTGATCCCGGATGATGGACCGGCTACAAAGTCGAACATGCGTGAGATAAGTTCGCGGCGCGTTTATTCGAGCTTTTTCGTAGCGCCGACGATATCGTAGTTCGACAAACTTTAAATTATTGTAGTGTGGGCAGAGGCGTAGCAAGAACAAGGATCGTTTGATAAATATTTTTCCATTTACACTGGGCAAATGAAATTTCCAAAATAATTTGTTACATAGAAATTTACATATAGTTTTTTTTCAATCTTATTGATGATTTTTTTAAATAATTATAATTGTTAAAATCGATTTCTTGGATTCATAATATGAAATTCGACTTTTCAATTTTTCACAAATTATAGAAATTATTAACTTGAAAAATTGTGTATATTCCAAAGATTTTTGTTAATATCTCGAAAATGAACTAACAGATTGCAAAAATATACCATGAAAATATTCTATAATAATAAAAGAGTTTAATGCATTGACTGTACTCCATATTTGTATTTTTTCAACAACAAAAATTTCTTCAAGTTTCATTGATTATATTTTCATAATGACACATTTCCTTGAAAAATATCTGAAACACCACCAGCATTCTGCCAAACGAATTGGATCCAACTTCTTCAGTGTCCGAGTTGCTCCCAAAACCGTCGAAAAAAGTTGATTTCCACCATTGCGATCCCGCGAAACGGCTTGGTCCATCCCGTTGTTACGCCGTTCTTTTTCATGATGATTCTGGCAGTGGTGAAAGCAGCTATTAACCGGCGCACACGCGAAAGACCCGAATTAACGATTCATTTTATCTTCGAGTAATGACGCCATAACGTGGCTCTCGTACAATAATCGTGTCACGCTTGATCTGACGCTACAACGTGGAATGAAAGAGAGAAAAATGGTGAAAAGAATGGGAATGACACTCGCGGGCGCTGAAAATAATGAGCGCATTTTTGAATGCTCGCGCGGCGATCGCTCATTACACAGGAACGAGAGGCAATTACCTGGGAAAATACGGGCGTTTTCAGGATATCCAGTGGTCGCTAAGTGGCGTGCAATCGAAGAAATGCTCAGTCGCATTATGCACGCTAGGTTACATCCGACGCGTGTGCATTAACTAGAAAGTCGCGGAAAAAGCCAAGACAATAATGCCGCGGCGATAACAGGCCGAGCGTGGAATTATACCGAGATACGCCGTGGCATCGATCGTAATTGAAGTAATCGAATGCAACGATGAAAGTAGATGCGATTTGATTTATTGCCAGTACGAAAGCTAGGGAGTTTTAGGAATATTGCAGTGGATTTGGAGACGACTCCAGAAATTGAATTTGAAACAGAAAATAATTTAATATTTAATATCACTATCAGGGACGGATTCAGGGGGGTGGTCTGGGGGGTCCAGACCCCCCCTCCCTCCCGAAATTTTGAGTGTCCTAAAATTTCTCAAAGAAAAAAGGCAATAATTTCCGGTGATCGAATTTTTCCTTATATAACTAATAACAAATCGAAAAATAAAAAAAAGATAACCAATTTTTTATTTCCAACAAATCTGTAAAAAAAAGGTCATCAACTTTGAAATTCTAAAAAACTCCTCCCGAAATAATTTTCTAGATCCGTCCCGGAATTCAATATTCTGGAAAAAATATCACTATGCTAACAAAAATTGTATCATCAAAGCATTAATGAAGTGGAAAATTATATGTAGAAAATATAATTTTCGTGAAAAAAATACGTAAAACTAATATTACGAATTATATTTATTTTATGAAAAGGAAATCAAGAAAAGATCGTTATGAAGGAAGTTTAAACTTCATTTTATATTTCTAGAATTGTGTACATTTTTTTAACCGAAAACCACAAATTGTCTTTTATAGACAATGGCACTTGTGATTTCCTGATGTGTGAATGCTTATTATTTGCCGATGGCGAGATAAACAAGTATTTTATTGATATCGTTTTAAAAAAATGAACAATAGAATGTACTCACATAAAAAAGATGTACTTAATATACTTGACGAATTTTTTTTTAATTTTTGTCGTATTTCCTTGATTTTTAGTTCAGTAAATTTGCTGTATGTGAATGAATTATTCTAAAAACAGTACCTTTATCGATTTGTAGATTTCTAAGAATTTTTTCAGTAATAATAAATGTATAAAAATTTTTGACTCTCTTAAAAATAATTATTCATATATTGAAGTTAAATATATTCTTAGTATTTTATATATTTTGTGTCTATTTTTCTATTTGCTGATTTGAGTATTTCCTGTTCTATGCAGGGTGATTCAACATGACCTGAGCACCCGAAAAATTTAGAGTCTTTGTAAAATTCTAAGACAATATTTCCTTTGCAACTTTTTATAAAACTCAAAATCCAAAAAGTTATTCAAGTTTGAAATTCAAACAATAAGTGCTATAACTCAACAAGTAGGGATAAAAAACAGATACAAAAATTTACCTAAATTTTCTTCAAATTTTAATGAGTCGGAAAGTCCTTTGCCACTTTTCGCAAAACTCAAAATCAAAATAGATATTCAAGTTTGAAATCTGAGAAATCTGATTGGTTAAAACTTCTAGCTCGAATGTCTCTTTTGATTTTGAGTTTTGTAAAAAGTAGCAAAGGTAATATTGTCTTAGAATTTTACAAGGAATCTAAATTTTTCGGGTCCTTAGGTCATGTTGAATCACCCTGTATAATTTAAATATTTGTCTAGAACCCTTGAATGCAACTTTCTGTCATTGAATATTCATAACATTTCAGTTATTTCTAAAAACTTTGAAGAAAACAGAATTTATAATAATTTTTGATATTCAGAGTAAATTGCTTTTCTTTATTTTATTGCAATTTCTTGTATTTTAATTTTCATATAGCCATTTGGAACTGAATTCCTGTGAATCAAAGTAGTCATAATTTTAAGAATATTTCAAATTCTGTTGAAAACTCGAATGAACATTGAAAAATATCGTTTTTTTTGTATTTTTTTTTTGTTTTAAACTCGTATAATTATTTTCGTGAGAATTTCCAGTAGATTCATGACTTTTATTCCATTTCAAAGATTTACATTTAAATTATTGAATAAAAAGAATTCTAGTTTTTCAGTTTGTTAATAGATTGTTCAGAAAACAGTTGTTAGACACATAGATAGTTATTATATTTTTGATGATTTAATTCAAACATTTTCTTGACTTCAATTAATAATTGTAATTATAATCTACATTTTTTTTGTAAAAATACGGTAATACAGTAATGTAAAAATTTGAAAGTATGTTCAATATTCCTGCGTCAGCATTTTTCAACTTGACAATTTTCTTTCAAATAAGCCATGTGACTATGATACTTCAAAAACTAAAAAATTGAAAAAAAAATCTGAAATCGATCTTAAAACCACTAACTAGAATACTAAATGTTTAGTTACTTCAAATGCAATTAAACGAAGATTTTTTTTTAAATACCCACTTAACAATCACTTATCAGCTGATGAATATATCGCTTCATATCGCACACGCCGAGACGAATCACATACATAAATTCGTGAAGAATCTTGATTCGTAAATCGCTAAGATTTTAGAAGCGTGATCGCGTAAGTGTCATTTGCACGTGAACGTACTCGAGAAAGAGGCTCGCACGCCTGACTCCGGCGAAAGCGAATTATAATTTAACACAGGTGGCTGATAAGTCCGTAATCAACGGGGGAACGTTCGAATGCTCATCCCTCGGTTTTTGTTTGCCGAGACGTGTTTCACCGGAAGCCAAATCGATGGTCCTCCTCACGCGAAATCCTTTTTGTACTCAAGGAAAATGGCCCCGCAAAAAAGCCACATGACGATCGTTTCGGGTTCCGCAGCACGCACGAGATGTGTTCGGAATGAACCAGGGCTGCAATTATCTCGTACTCGTCTTGTTAGCTATTCAATGTCGATATTGAAATGCTTAGGTTTTCGCTACATTTTTTGTGAAGAATTCTAAAATTTTTATTACAAATGTAGAGCTTTTTTCAGTACTTTCTCAGTGATACATAATTTTGAAAACATTATACTCAAATTTCTTTTTCAAAATTGACTAAAAGTTGTGTTTCCGTTGCCAGATGCATATCTCGAATCCGAATACGTCCGGATTCTTAACAAATCGTCGAAGTGATGGGAAGTTCAAAAGTGATCTAATCCCTTTCGAAGCCTCGTTTTCACGCTCCGATAAATATCGGCCCAACGGGCCCTTTATCCCCGACCCTTCGCCTCGCCTTTGTTCCGCGCTCTCGCAACTTTCTTATTCTTTTTCTTCGATCCGATCTGCGTGCCACAACAAAACGCGGCTCTTTTCGCTGAGTTAGTACAAAGGTTCTGGCTCTTCAGTTGCGGAATCATGAAATTTCAAATTGTTAGGGAATTTTAGGACCTCAAGGTATTCACAAAACGTTGTTATTCCTTGGTTTTTATTGTAAATACATGATTATTGAGTATATTATTCACCCTACTGGAATTCCCAGGAGCCAAGTTCGTGAATCACACGTTGCTTGCAATCACGGGAAATTTCCGGGTGCAAACGCACATTGGACAATTCCGTAAAGTCGTGCAATGACGCGGGACAGCTGTGTAAATGTGGGAGAGAGAAATTAAGCCGGGGATTTTCGGGCCCTAATGACACGTTGCTCGCGCAGCCGGTTACAAAAAGCACGAACTTCGCACGCCCACGTGTTTCGCGCGGCAATGCGCCCAAGAGACAATTAAGATGCTATCGTTTAATTAGGGCCGCGATCGATTCCTCGCATTGTCCGCGCTCGAAACGAGGGAGAATTAACCGGGGAAAGGGGTGATAATAAATCGCTAGAAATAGGAAAGTCGATGCCAGGTGATGTCGGGATTGGCAGATGTTTCGTGCACTTCGCCCTCCCCTCTGACAAACATTGGCTCGTGATTTTTCGTCGAATCAATTGATCGGCTGAGAGACAAATGCTTTGTAGCGATAGGATTCTCGGACGTAACTATTGAATAATTTTTCCGAGTGATTGATCTGTTTTTGGGTTAACGTAAAATGATTTACGTGCAGTTGTGAAATCTGCAGTTGATGACAGTAATGAAAATAGTCCACTTAAATATAGATTCAAATAAACTGTCCGAAACAATTTCTCTGTCATCAAAATTTTTCTTCGTTACGGTCTCGCGCACGGCATTTGAAAAATGCCGAACTGAATCATCGGAGCCAGTGATGCGAGAGGCATAAAATGCTATGGAGAGAGATCGAACGCAGCTCATCAGCGATAATGCATGGAAACGCGAGTATTATAAAACAGCACGAATGAATGATGTAGGATATAAGTGACGATATTACGGGGGATGCGTATGCGGCTCCTGCGGCGCTTCTCGAAGAGCACGGGGGGAGGGTCAAGTGAGGCGCGGAAGAATCATAAGTACAAACCCGAGAGATGATAGAGCCCGAGGACGTCACGGGCCGCACACCCTCGCACAGGCCCCGTTAAAAGCAGTAAATTTTTTATCGTATCGAAATCAACATTCAATTACAATGCCAAGGTGTACCGACAGTAACGAGAAAACAGTAAATAAAGTGAATTTAAGTTTGATTTTAAAAATGCGGACGATACTTTGATAAAATAGTATGATTTCCTTGAATAAACTGACGAAACGAATATCAAAGAAAGTGATTCATCGCAGTCTGTTTCTTCTTTACTCGTGGGAATCTCTTTTTCTCTTGAAATGAACTATGAAAGCACGCCACATTAAAAATCGCCAAGATCGAAAGGATCAAGCACAAATAGTAGTCTCGAGAAAATAATCGAAATTATCATAACGTAAACACAAAGCCCCTTTTTACTTGCGCGACTGAGCGTCTTTCTAAGATATCGATAATTAATCGATAGATATGTCAGCCAACACAGCTGACCCGAACAAGGCACGGATTGTTTTGAAATCCCCATTTAGTTTGCTTGCAATCCCGAATAACCGAGAACGCTTTATTCCTGTTTTCAGGTACGTTGTGGGCTTGGATATCCAGTGATCAGTCAAAGGTGGGAAACTGTGTATCAGCAAGAGCAAGACGCGCCGCGGCGGCAGGTGATGTGAGGCTTTTGTTCGCCTCACGCTTGGGGTGATGCCCTCCAGTGAGCCCCATCCCCCTCAGTACCACCTTCAACACCACAACATTCCTCCCTCGCACCTACAAGCGGCCGCGTCGCACACGTCCCCGGGCGCGGCGGCACTTGGACAGCACCAGCATCACCAGCAACAG
This sequence comes from Platygaster orseoliae, assembly GCA_030522825.1. Classification (NCBI taxonomy): domain Eukaryota; kingdom Metazoa; phylum Arthropoda; class Insecta; order Hymenoptera; family Platygastridae; genus Platygaster; species Platygaster orseoliae. Next base: position 7,031 of record JAPYZL010063291.1, on the reverse strand, counting down.
CTCTACCAGCAGCTGGTGGCGACCCATCAGCAGCAGCAAAATCAGCAACACGGCCAACAAGCCCTCTACCAAAATTCCACCTCGGCGCGGCATAAGCAGGAGATGAGCCCGGAGGAAGAGGGTGGCCGGGGGGCTGGAGGCTCCCCCCCGGCGGCGGGGGCCGCGCTGCACCAGCCCCACCATCCTCGAACCGCAAGTCCGCCCTCCGGTACGGAGCCATGCACGACTCCGACCCCGATCGCGGACACGACCAGCACCAAGACGGCTCTTACGATGACGGAAGGAGGACACCATCCGCAGCATCCGAGCCAGCAGCAGCCGAGCCCGAGCCCCAGCCCTACGGCAGGAGATGTCGAGAAATTCGACGGTAAGATTGTATACAATCCTGACGGCTCGGCGTACATTATCGAGGGCGAGAGTGAGCTCAGCGAGGACGACTCTCTGCCGGACGGCTGCATCGTGGACGGTCGCGGGGTTTCCGTGCCCCACTCGCTGGTGTTTCCACAAATCGCGAGCGCCTACTACGTGTCGCGGCTCTATGCTCACCAGGCCTACCAGCAAACGACGGCGCAGCAGTCCCAACAACCTCAGCAGCAGCGCTCGACGGGATCTGCCAACACCGAGCTCCCGGTGATGCACAGCTACCGGGTAATCAGCTATAGGAACGCCGAGGGCAAGCAGCCCCTGCCACAGACGCCACTTGCGCCCTCGGTGCCTGCCTCGGTCCCTGTTAAGCCCATCCTTATGTGTTTCATCTGCAAGCTCAGCTTTGGCTACGCCAAGAGCTTCGTCGCCCATGCCCAAGGTGAACACCAGCTCACGCTCATGGAAGACGAGAGGCAGGTGCTTTCGCACTCGAATTCATCGGCCATCATCCAGGGTGTCGGGCGAGTCAAGCAGCCACTTGTCAGTTTCCTTGAGCCCGTAACAAGCTCGACGTGTCCTCAATTCCCATCAAGTAACTTGCTCGCGAAGAACGAGTCTAGCGAGCACGAAGTCGTCACCACAACGAACGCTAGTGTCACGCCCACTAGCACCCCCGGTATTCCAACGAGTCCTCAGCAACAGACGCAGCGCCCATCCCCTAGCACTCCGACCACCCCCACCTCGCATTCGGGAAATTCGCTGAACTTCAATCACCAGGGACATCAGTGGACAGGGGCTACGGTGACAACAGCGTCTTGGGCTAAGGCCCCAGACGCCTTGAACTACACCTCGCCACCCCCATCCCAGGGCTCCACCAAGGGTTCGCCTTCGTCTTACGCGGCCCTCACTCAGCAACCCCCGAACTTTCTCACTGGCACGACCATCGGTGTTTGCCCGGAGCACATGCAGGGAAGGCCCAGTGGAGTTGAGTGTCCCAAGTGCGAGCTCATCCTCGCGAGCAGTAGACTGTCTGGACCTGGGGGACCTCTGGCAGGTATTCACAGCAGGAACTCGTGCAAGACCCTCAAGTGCCCAAAGTGCAACTGGCACTACAAGTACCAGGAGACGCTCGAGATACACATGAAAGAGAAGCACCCTGAGAGCGAAACCTCGTGTATATACTGCATCGCCGCGCAGCCTCATCCACGATTAGCCCGAGGTGAAACCTACACTTGTGGCTACAAACCCTACAGGTGCGAGGTCTGCAACTACTCGACCACAACCAAGGGCAACCTCAGCATACACATGCAAAGCGACAAGCATTTGAACAACATGCAAGAGCTACAGCAGGGTGGCGGCTCGAGCAACGCGAGCACTCCTAACCCGACCATTCCGTCAGTGTCACAGGAAACGCCAATGCCGACAAGGAGTCCTCACCACCAGCAAAACTCGCACCTCGTTGCTCAACCTCCCAGCCAGAACAAGCCCAAGCCCACCTTCCGCTGCGACGTCTGCAACTATGAAACCAACGTCGCGAGGAATCTCAGGATACACATGACCAGTGAAAAGCACACGCACAACATGCTGGTGCTCCAGCAGAACGTCAAGCACATGCAATCCCTGCAGTCCGTTTTCCAGAGCCATAATCAACAACAGCAGCTCCAGCAAACCCAGCAGCAGCAACAGCAACAGCAGCAGCAACAACAACTTGAACAGCTACTGCACTTGGGCGGCCTTGACAAACCCCAACACGCAGAAGCTGCACTCGCGGACATGGCTTACAACCAGGCCCTTATTATCCAGATGATGACCGGTGGTCAGCTACCTCCCCAATTCTCTCCCGAGTTGATGGGAGGGGTTAACGCGTTGGGCAACATCACCGGGGACGTCGGTCTTTCTCCCGACAGCATGGAGCCACCCCCGGAACCCGCGGATTCCGATCCATCCCACCTTTACCACTGCTGCGTTTGCAACAACTTCGCAAGTGATTCCTTCGAAGCTCTTCGTAATCACCTTGCTCTAGACCGTACCAAGACGAGGGAAAACGAGATACTGGCACTGGTTGCTGGGCATTTTGTTTGCAAACTTTGTTCCTACAAGACGAACCTCAAGGCCAACTTTCAGCTGCATTGCAAAACCGACAAGCATCTGCAAAGGCTCTCGCACGTGAACCATGTGAAGGAAGGCGGACCCAGGAACGAATGGAAGCTCAAGTACTTGGCGTCACCGACCAGCGCTGCGCAGCTGAGGTGTCACGCTTGCGATTACTACACCAACAGCGCGCACAAGCTCGCTCTCCATGCCGCGACACCGAGGCATGAAGCTGCGGCGCTTTTGCTCAGGCATTTACTCGAGGCTAGTGGCAATTGCCACTACCCGGCGAAACTTTATCATTGCGCACTTTGTGGATTCAGCGCCAGGCACAGGTTACCGTTGCTGCAGCATGTCAGGTCGTTGAGGCATTTGCAAATGGAGCAGTTGCACCAGTTGCATAGGAGGAGTGGGATACCCGGTATCGATACCGGGCACACGGACATCGGCGATGTTTTCCAAGTTCTGCCGGATCCTGATGCCCAGCAGACGCAGAGGTCGAGCACGCCTGGCACGCCCAATCCTGCAAGTCTCAATAGTGGTGAGTTTTTAATTCTTTATAATGACCGCTGTGGTTGTGTTTTGTAATTATTATGGCATGGGGAGTCAAAAAGAACTAATAATGCCGCGATGGAATTGAATAAGGATTCATATTTTTTTTTTTTTTTTCAAAAAAAGGTGAATTATAGGCCCGTGGACAGAGGGGTGTTTTAGAGGGTTAAAACTCTGTCGAAATTCAGATTTAATCAATGAATGTTTCATTTCAGAATAAAAAAAGTAATCATTATATGTTACAAATAATGAAAATATCGATAGAAAGATTAGCATTACATCAAAAAATAAGTGAAAGCTGTCGAGAGTATACATACTTACTAGAGTCGAGAGAACATAAAAAATGGTTTCATAAAAGTTCTCAAAGTTCATGAAATTTAGAATTCCTAATTTTACTAACTTGACAATAACAAGTAACAATAACATTGGCTTTGAAAAAACTTTGCCTCTAACCAAATTCTTATTATGAATGTTAAGCTCAAGATATGAGGAAAATAAGAATTTTGGAAACAATTTCAAACTAGTGAATAATAAAACAAAATTACACTCTATCTGCATTTTGAATATCAGAAAAAATGTTAATCCTCAAGCATCAAGTGCTGAATATCTACATAGAAATCTATAAAAATGGCCGACAAAAATTGGCATTGAATATACGGTGAAAAAATTATATTCTAGAAGTTTATAAAATATCATAAATCTGCATATTTTTCTCTCCAAAACATGTAAAAATAACAAAGCTGCTTGAAACTCTGATGACTATAGCATCGATTTCTAGAAATATGTATCGAATTAAAAACGTACTCAAAATTCATAAATTACGAAATAATTTTATAATTTTATAAATATCTAGAAATTTTTATGATCAAGTTAGAAAAATCTATTCTAAGATCCATAATATAATCGGAAAATATAAAAAATATAAAATAGACTAGAAATATTTGACATTCGAATGAAAAAATTTTCACCGCAGTAACTTCAAAATCATCAAAATATAATTTCATGATTAAAACATAATAATATATCATAAAAATGAACAACACCCAACTCTAAAAACCATTTTTTCATATTTAACGTGAAAATTCCTGAGATTAGAAAAAAAATTGCATATTGAAACAAGATCATCAGAGAGTAAAAAATATAAAATCGTGAAGAAATATATTTTCTCAACAAACTCCTCCCGAAAATATTTGCTGTCTACGTCCCTGAAGCATTCAATCGAATATTGAATGATTTGATGATTTTTAGCAATTATAAACAAAACACAAAAAAACTTTTCGAATGCGAGTAAATTAGTTCATTCATCTAGTTATTATAATTCTATAACGAAAAAACAAGCTATATTATACATAATAATATATAAATATATAGAGTATAATACACGTATCAAATACATGAGAAAAATAAATAAATATAACAATTTTTTATTTTTATCCTGGGTGAAAATGGAAAAAATTTTTTTGTCCTTTTTGTTATTCTTTTAACGTTTATAACTTCAGGCACTGAACAAGCTTACTTTCAAATTTGAAATAAAAAAAAGATTACTTAATCAGCAGTTTTTCTACCTCAGTAATAGTCAAGTAATATTTTTCTTCTAAACTTTTATGATATTTAAAAAAAAATTTTTTATATTAATATGTCACGTCTATTTTTGAGTTGCGTGGAATTTTCAATAAATACTTGTCTTTATATATAGATTATTCGGAAGTATATTCCAGTATTCTTAGTTATTCAAGGAAATTTTCGTTTTTCTGCAATGTAAAACCTTTTTGCTAATTTTCATATGTTCAGGAAATGAAAAAAAATTTTTAAATGTCTGTAACTAACTTTCATACACTCTCTACAATTTGTAGAATTAAATATACACGAACAAGTTCTGCGTCTAGGTAAAATATCTGAGCGAGAAAAATCTTGAAAAATCTTCAAATGGAGTAATAAGCAAAATATTTCAATACTTATTATTAAAGTAACATTTCCTAGACGAATTATTTGTTGTTCACAATAATTTACTAAAATCTGTCTACCTTTTTTTAATTTTTTGTTGCCTTGATTTCCAATATTTCTTTCAGTTCAGCTATTAAAGAAAAGTTGTAAGTTTCAATGTGTTCCTGTAATATTATTTTTTCAAATAATTTTTATGTCTCAACAAAAAAACATAGGCCAGTTTAAATATTTCAACAATATTTTAATCAATTTCCCCTGAAGATAAAAATTAAATTTTTTGAGAAAATAACTAATCTGATAGAAAATCATTGCAATTTACCCAATTGTAAAAATTTTACTTCTCAACTTTCCTTTTTTCGTCCACACATTTCACATCATATTCAATGAAAATTATTCCCAACAACGCGAATCTCCTATTCCACGCACATTCGCACTCTCATGTAACACCCTCATTACTCACTGCCGACTCGTCATAATTGCACTGTTCATTTTAAAGCATTCAACAAAGTTTCCGCAATTTCTAATCACTTCCACGACGCCGTCGGAACCATAGACATGAGCTAATCGCCCGCGAAAATGATCAACCGCGCGGCTTCCAAACTCGTTATGAAACATTTTTTCTTCCTCCCCCCCCCCCCGCATGGCTAAGGAAATACCGCACGAAAACGGAATTCCGTTTGAGATTTCAATGCGATGACGAATAACTTTCGCATTAGTTAACAGTTCGCTAAAGCCGTTCCGTAATTGAGATCTCTCTCATAATTTCGCAATTAGTACTATCGAAATGACGGTAATTCGCGGCGGCATATGGCTGCAGCGTCACGCCAAAGCACAATGGCCATGCGCGTTATCCGGTAGTTCGTTCTTAAATATGTGTTACAGGCGAAGACAAGCACCTCGTCTTCATCGCAACTGGCGCGACTCCGTACAATGAAACGCTTTACTTGCAGCTTTTATCTGTCTGTTTCTCGCATCGCGGAAGTCTCCGGTATTAATTCCGAACCGCGTTTCCATATAATTTAGCTTTTATCGCGGACAAAGCGAGTGCTTGCATCTGCGACGCCTCGAGACCACTTTTTCGATTTCCATTATTCTCGACTTTCTCTTACCGAGCATTTTGACATATTTTGCCTCTTCCCTTCGAAACGCCGAATTTCGTTTCCGAAAAAAAAATCGAGCATTGTGCGAAATCCAGATGGCGCGAATTTCTGGAAGCTTCCGGTTTCCGGCGCTTGCCTCTTTTTTTCCTGGAAATTTCGCGACTTTCTCCCGAAAAAGGCAAACGCGTTGGTTATCGTTATCGTTCAGGTAATAACGAAAATCCTTTTTCTTTTTATCCCTTTAATATTATTTCCGTCATTTCTCCATTTTTTTGATTGTTCTTCTAAAATCTTCCGAAAATAAGGATGAAATCATCATAGTTTTTTCGACTCGCGCGCGACTTTCCGGCCGGAATCGCGTAATGAATCATTTCTCGGCGATGCGATTAAGAAATCGCATGGACACGCGGTCGTCAATAATTAGCGATCAACGGCGTGGACCCTTCACTTCAATTACAGAGAAAGTCTCCTGACGCCGCGATTACGATTAAGCGTAATTATGAATTCGTCGCTCCCGATACTCGGGATGTAAAAGAGCTTGCGTCGTTATGTAATCGAAGTTTTTTTTTTAGAGGGTGATTAACTTTCTATCGTTTGATGAATTCTTTATGGTGCCATGTGTGGATTTCGTACATGAGAATGGATTATACAAGCAGAGAATAATTTGAGTTACGAACGGTTTTTCTTGTATAATAACGATTTATTCAGGGTTTTTCTTATTTTGGTGTTATTTAATTGAGTGAGAATTATCTCGGGGACGTTAGAACAAAATTTTTAGTTGGGGAGGGTGATCGAGTGTTTAATGAGGTAATTTGAGTATGCATTAAATACAATTTACCTTAGCATATAATTTTTGAAAAACGATTTTCGAAGCTAAGGGATTAAGGGGGTCTTCTACCTTGTGGCCTCGTTTTTGATACTGTTTTTTGACAATGGATTGTAGGGGAACCAATAATGCAATCAAGGTGCGGTTTTTTG
>JAPYZL010063290.1:0-21164 GCA_030522825.1 Platygaster orseoliae | reverse complement strand
TTTATGAACATTGCGTTGCATTGTGGAACATTGCGTACCGTTGTCGAGTCTCCGCTCCAACGGATATGAATAGCAATGCATTTATGGGATTTTACTTGAAACGAAATGTAAAAAACATATAAAAATCATGTTTTGAATTGATAACGCATCAAAAAATGATTGAATAAGGAAAAAATTATTATTATATATGTTAATAACTTTTTCCTTGTTCAATCATTTTTTGATGCGTTATCAATTCAAAACATGATTTTTATATGTTTTTTACATTTCGTTTCAAGTAAAACCCCATAAATACATTACTATTCATATCCATTGGAGCGGAGACTCCAACGGAGACGACAACGGTACGCAATGTTCCACAATGCAACGCAATGTTCATAAATATGAATTTTGAAAAAACATAATGTAGACCATTTCGATAAAAATATTCAACCAAAAGAGTCATTTAAAAGCTTTTACAGCAATCCAAAAAGTGGCCAGCATTGTCGACCGTTGCCGATGATTGCCACAATGATAGACAACGTTGCGCAATGTTGTTGAGGGACCACGAGGGTAAATGTCGAAATAAGTTTGAAAATACAAGTATTTTTTATTTCTAGCTAAAAATGGTTTTTTTTCGAAAATTCATGATTTTTAATTCAGCTATTAAGTTTGTAAAAACCTCACTTTTGAAGAAAAATCTTGTGAATATTCTTATTTCTAATCAAAAAATTTATGGGCATCAGTCATTTTTTTCGAAATGTTAAAAATTTTATAAAAATTTCAAAATTATGGATTGTGAATATTTTATCAAGCATTGCTGAATCCTTTTTAGCACAAAGAAAAAATGCGTAAAAAATTTTTGAACTGAGTATTTTTATATTGCATCATTTTCCTAATGAAGTTAACATCATAGAAATTTCATACAACTTTAATAGAAAATTATGGAATTTCTATGAAAATTCAAATAACTCGTAGTTTTATGAAATGTATAAAATTTACTAAGGAATGTTGTCATAATGGAAAACTCATTCACTCACGAAATTCAAATAGAAGTTAAAGTAATATATATGAATTTCGTTGGTTTTACTGATTTATCTCTAATTTCGTGAATGAATTAATTATTAAAAAACACTAGTTTTTTTATCTTTTGGGTTGAATATTGATTTTTTTTAAGAACTCGTAATTTTCGATTTCGCTGTCAAGTTTGAAGTAATCTCTCTTTTTTAGAAAAATTTTGTTAAAATTCCTATTTCTGATTGAAAAATTTATTGAGGTCAGTCGTTTTTTTTTTTTGTTGGAAATTCTACGTGATATCCGATTTACGGATGGTAAATATTTTTCCAAACAAAAATTTTCATATTGTATTACTTTCTTACAGAGACCCTGTAAGAAGAGAGACTGGCCATTATGGAGTATATCTCTCATTGGTGGACTGAAATCGGGGCTAGAAAATGGCGGCTCCAATCGGAGCCCTTGCTTTTAGCGTGATAATTCAAATGTTGACAATTCAGTTTAAAATTATGTACAGGTAACATTGAAAAATAATATTGTTTTTATACTAAATTCGAGCTATTATGAAGAATAATACATGAAAAAATGCATTATTATAATTTTTAGACTTATATGTGAATTAAATTTAATTATTTAGTTCATATTATTATTCATTACCTATTTATTAATTATTTTCTTCAATTATATGTAAATTATATCAATTAAAAATGAAAGTGCAAATCCCAATTTCCTTCATTTTTGATTTTTAAATCACGAACAAAAATTAAGGAATATAATAAAAAATATCAACTTACCTCTAAATGGTCAAACATCTCAAATTTCGCCAAACAATCAAAAAATTTATTTTTGTTTTGAGTTTATATTGAAAAGTTATAAATTCAATGTTTTAGCCATTATATTTGAATACTTTGAGAATCGAATAAACAACGATGACTCAAATTTTAAGGATCACTCTCTCACCCTTTCTCTGTCTCGTTCTCACTGGCGGCCATTTTCCAGCCCAATGGCCAGTCTCTCTTCTTACAGGGTGTCTACTTTCCTAGAATAGTCACTGTCATAGAAATTTCATAGAACTTTCATAGAAAATTGAAATATTAATGAAAATCCAAATAATTTTCAGTTGAATTTCATGAATTCATGAATTATTCTTTTGATATACTCTTTAAGAAATGTGTATTTAAAAAAGAACACTTCTATGTGTAAACATGTTTTAGCAAAAAAATATCGCTTTTTTATAAATGATTTTCATCGACTGAATCTTGCCCACATTGGCATTTTGGAGGCTAAATATTAGAAGACTATCTTTACTCCTCACGTTTTCTCCAGGGAAATGAATCAGGGGCGGCTCGAGACGACGACACTAGAAGAAAACTAATTCTCCGCCCTTAAACATTCAGTAAGAACAACAACACAAGCCAGGAGATAAAAAATAATTTCCTTATTATGAATTCTTGGCTAGTCGATCAGGAAGTAGAAAAAAAGCGCCAAGAAACGCGGGCAAACGAGAGCGGGATGCCATTATCATTCGTTCAAGCTCGCGCGTTTATATCAGTAATTCGAGAATTTGCACTCAATGAGAGCGCTTGATCGCCTCAGTGTACGAGTGATGTTGGTCGAAAGTACATATGAGGAACAACCCGGAATCATTCAGTTTCTCACGCGTGTCCACTCATGTGTATGCAATTATTTCGCCGCCACTCACACCGCGCTGTGCTGACAATACTCAGCACGTCAAACCTCAGCCGAAACTGCTTATGCCATCAACTCGTTGACCGTACAGTCATTTTTCGATACACGATGCATTGCTACTTTGGCAAAGGAATACGTAAGTACTCTTTCTTATTCTCTTTTCCCCCAAATTTTCTAACAGTAAACATCAATGAGTCAATATACACTTGTTTCATAATTTACCGAAAAAAGTATCCAACAATTAGCACTTTCATCTACTTAGATACAGAGTCTCTGGGCGTTTCATTTTCCGAGACCGCTTTTTCCCTCTCTTTTTCTTGCAGTTTTCCGATTTCCTGACAATCGGCAAATTCATAGAAAATTTTATTCCGACAAATTGCATTAGGCTCGCTCGCTGCCTCAACAAAAGAATTTAATGTTTTTGTGTTTTCCTTAATTCGCATTATACATTCTGAAAAATTGAATGTAATGAATCGCGGATTTCGGGTTTACGTATTTAGGAATTTTTCCGGTTATGCGCCGGATAAAATTTAGTCAATTTTTTGGGCGTAATGTCAATTGGGCACGTGTTTATTAAGTACTGTATTTATTGTTCACTGGACGATTGTGCACATTTTTTAGAAATTTGTTATTATAATTCTGTGGTGTCCTAGCATAACCGAATAAGTCCATTTGCTGTAAGGTTCAAAATTTATTCAGAATAATATGTGAAATGAGCCTTTTCGGTTATGTCGAGACACCACAGAATTATGAAATTCAAAATTTATGACACAAAAATTTTAGATATTTTTATGTTATAATTAGAATCTTAGAATCTTAATTGACAAGATTCTTGATTAGCTCTGTAATAATTGTGCAATGGACGATTTAGGATATTTTTTAGAAATTCATTATTAAAATTATAAAATTAAAAATATATGGCATAAAATTTTCGAATATTTTTATGTCCTTATTATAATCTTAGAATATTAGATAATTATATTTTTATATAGCACTGTATTTATTGTGCACTGGACGATTATGCACATTTTTTAGAAATTCTTTATTATAATTATGAAAATAAAAATTTCTGGCATAAAATTTCCAGATATTTTTGTCATAATTACAATTCTAAAATCTTAATAAGATTCTTCATAAGCTCTTTATTTATTGTGCAATAGACAATTTTGCATTTTTTTTTTAATTCATTATTGTAATTATGAAATTCAAAATTTATGGCACAAGAGTTTGAGATATTTTCATATTATAATTAGAATTTTAGAATCTTAATTAATTAGATTCTTACTAAGCTCTGCATTTATTGTGCAATGGACGATTTCGCATATTTTTTAGAAATTCTTTATTGTAATTATTTAGTTAAAAATTTATGACACGAAAATTTGAGATATTTTAATGTCATAATCAGAATCTTTGAATGTTAATTAACAAGATTCTTCATTAGCTCTGTATTTATTGTGCAATGGAAGATTTTGCATATTTATTGTAAATTCATTAATATTATTATGAAATTAATGATTTATGGCACAAAACTTTCGGATTTTTTATGTCATAATTATAATCTTAGAATAATCATTAATAAAAAATTTTAAAGGCGTCATGCAAATTGTGCACGATTTTATTAAGCACTGTATTAATTGTGCACTGGACGATTGTGCAAATTTCCAGAAATTCACAGCTATAATCCTAAAAATAAAAATTTATGCAATACATTTTTTGGAATACAATGTCACAATTACAAATCTCAATTTATGAGATTCATAAACTATTAGAATCTTTTGTTTAAAACTGACGGAATTATACAAGTGTTTTTCTAGAATATAATAATTTTCTGATTATATATAGTACAAATTACTGGTTTTTTTCTTAGTGCACTTTCAGAAACAAAAAAATATACCGAAAATATACCAATTTCAAAATCGCAATATTTTTTATCCTCAACAGTACAAATACTCTACTTAGAAAAAATTTCAATTTAATAACTCGAAACTTGACTTTTCAAATCGTTAATAATCAGATAACGTTCAAATTACAATAACTTCCAATTTTTCGGCAAAAGATACAAATCATACTCACAGTCAAAAAGTAACGCATCCCTTTGGATAGAGAAAAATTGCAAAAAATACGACAACTCTGTAATAGAAGAAGAAAATGTCTTTCGGTCGATCTGTCGTTAGAATAAAGTATGTGCTCATAAAAACAAACTCCATAAAAATTGTAGATTCATACAGAAAAGGCGCATGACGTGTCATATATCCGGCAACGATCGATCCATGCTTAAAGAATGCATTATCGACAGATTAAGTTGAAACTTTTGCTATTCTGGATGTTTGCCTTGTACCACTTTTTTATTGGTACGGCCAGGCTGGCGATGACTTAGATTCCGAACAATGTCAAACAAAAGCGCGAAACTTGGGAATGAGAAACGCAACCTTGCCCGACCAAGATCCGGAATTAGACAAGTTTTTTTCATCCACATTTGTATTCGGAAAAGCTGTCAGACAAAAAGCTTGACAAATTTTCGGGTCCGAGATTCCTCGCTTTGATTTCTACCTTTTTTTCTCGAACGGAGAGGAAAAATTCCAAGATGAGACAAATTTTGCATTCGAATCTGTGAAAAACAAGTTGGCAGACGCGGAAAACAGGAATTTCACTTGTAAAAAAATTGCCTACGCAAAAAGAAGACGGTCACGATCCGGAGCAAGAATTATTGATTGAAGATGGACGCTGACAAAAAATCTGTATCGCGAGATGCCAAGTGAACTTAATTTTCTCGCATGCAGGACATTGAATTACGAGATAGGAAACTAATAAAGAGCGCAAAAAAGCTTTCTGCTGTGTCTTTGTAATTTACTCGAAACGTCCAATTTTCGTATTATACAGAAAAGGAGAAAAAAATGATGGGTATGATTGCGGGTTGCGGGATCGGAATGGGCACTTTTTCCGAGGTGTCCCACGCGAGACACCTCGGAGATTATTCAAATATTACGCGGATATGGTAATTGATGGATTCACAGGTCACGGTTTCAAGATCGCATCTCCATCTTAAAGATGCGAGATCACCGAATTTACATTATTTGTAGCCTCGAGACGGCATTTTTATCGATTTGACGGAAATATTATTACAGAAGCGAAAATAACTCCTCGATGGCGTTACACCTGCTAATAAAAGAGCGTTTTTCCTCCTTGCAAGCAGCCGTCAAGATTCGCTCTGTATCGGTCTATATTCGAGATGAATTATTCCACAAAATCAGACGAGTCGACATGTGCACAGACGATCAGAAAAAGTTTTGAAAAATTGTCCTGATAAGCAGACTTGCGTCCGAACATGTGCCATTTCTGTGACATTTACGTCTTGCATAAACGTGACTTTTGACTCTGCACATTTTTCGTGCATTTTTCATGCGTCTTGCAAAAAAAATCATGCACTGGATCCAGTGTCGTCGTACTTTCTGCTGCGCAATAAACATTTTTCATGTCCTGTTAACGTGTATTTATAGAACAATAAATGTTGAATCGAAAACTTTTTCTTGATTAACCACACAAGATTACAAATGAAATAGTTAATAATTTATTTAATTTATTAAATAAGGTACACTGTGTTGTGTTTTTGATAGAGATTTGTTTTTATAGTCATTAACGCCAAGACTTGATCACATGTTGGTGTGAGCTATAAAATAATGGCAGAAAAAGAATAAGGTGACAATACCTTGCGTGTTATCAAAACAAAAGTGTAATTTGCAAAATATCTAAGGTAGGTATCAATGTCAATGAGCATCGAGGAAAATTTTCTTAACATTCAATTCCAAGAGATGACACAGCACATAAGCAGATTCAGAAAATCGATTTTCTTTTTTTACGTTTTCTTGAAGTTTAATTCAATTTCAAATCAATTGATGATTCAATGTAAGTCACAAAAAAATTTTTTTTTTTCAAATTTTTTGAGAAATAAACAAAATATTAACGCGTTTTTCTGACAACCAATTTTTTGAGTCCATGAACATGATTCTGCAAAATCTACTCAACCGATTCTTTTCAAACTTGGAAAATACTTTCTTGGTATAAAATACCTCCCCCCTACGTTTTTGATTTCTTTATATTTTTATATTTAAGTGGTTTTTTACTTAAAAAATGGCGGAAAATTTAGCACAAAACCGCGTTTTTTGCTTCAATAGACCACGAATTGTTGAAAACAAAAATAATAACTTTCTAACGATTGAGGGAGGAGAATTAACTATTACTTTAAATATATTGACCAACTTTTTTGATTTCCGATAATTCTACGCCGAGTTATCGTGTTCACCGTACAACGTGTTTTCAAAAAAACGTTTTGGGAAACGCTCTATCACCGGCTTATTTTTCAATATTTAATTACAAAAATTTAACAAGATATTCTCCAAATGATGCTTCATAATTTAAAAAAAGTTTGAATAAATTTGCTTGAGCTGTATCTCCGTAAAAAATCAGCGAAGAAAGTGTTTTTGTTTCAAGTTATCCCTTATCCCCCCCCCCTTAATGCTCGATTTAAAAAAAATTCAATTATTTCGCTGTTGCTAAACTAATCCACTACTTGAAAAATAGCTCTCTTTAAACAATTGCAAAGATAAAAGTTGATATTTCTTACGAAAATTTAAACATTTTCATGTCAAAATGTGTCATTCATATAATCCCAAAATCCTTGTTTCGTATGTTAGAAAAAAGGAAAAATTTGAAAATAGTTACAATTTTTTTAAAAAAGCGGCTTTTTGTTGTTGAAATAGACTCACACATTGCAGTGTTCTATTTCAATTTTGAATCAAGAATACAATGCTATCATAGAAAACCATGAAATTTCTATGAAATTGTACACAAATTTTTATAACTCAGGAGCCTAACTGATTTTTTCGTTGATATGTAGTTAACTTCATCATATTCTTAGTGTATTATTTATCCGTTGTATTTGACATGATAAAACATAAATCACACAAAGTCAACTGATTTGCAAGGACAAAAAATTACGTGGATACTCAATAATAAACAATGATAAAATGGCAAATACAACTGAATAATAATGGAAAAACTGGCCAGGCTCTCATTCGTAGCATGTTTTTCTTAGTAAATTGCATAAGTTTCGTAAAACTACGAGTTGTTTAGATTATTATAAAAATTTCATATTTTTCTATGAAAGATCTATGAAATTTCTATGACGGTGACTTTACTGGGAAAATGATGAAGTATGAAAATTTTTTTTGGTAAAAATTTTTTCTTTACGCTGATAATGATTCAGCAATGCTTGATAAAATATCCAAAATCCATTGTTCAGGAATTTCGTAGAATTTTTAACATTTCAAAAAAAAATGACTGTTGTCCATAAATATTAAAATAAATACATAATAAAAGAAAATAATAAATAATAAATAATAAATAATAATATACAATAATATAAATAATGTATCATTATATATACATAATAATTATGAATATAATAAAAAAAAATTTTAATATGAATAAATATAATAAATAATAAATAAGAATAAAAAGAAAATAAGTAATAACAGAAATTGGTGAAACCAACAAAATTTATTTATTTACGTAATTTTTTTTTCATTCAGTAATTTCAGAAAATTTCTTTTGCGTGTGATTAACTATAGCAAATTTCATATGTTTCATGAAACTGCGAGTGATTTTGATTTTTATAGAAATTTTACAGTTTTCTATGAAAGTTCTATGAAATTTATATGACGGTGACTTTACTAGAAAATTAATGCAATATGAAAATTTTCGGCTTCGAATTTTGAAAACATTTTTTTTTTTACGCTGATAATGATTCAGCAATGTTTGATAAAGTATTTACAGCCATAATTCAGAAATTTCTTAGAATTGTCAACATTTAAAAAAAAGACCGACGTTTATAAATTTTCCAATTGGATTTCAGAAATTCAATAAAATTTTTCAACAAAAGTGAGGTTACTCAAAACTTGGTGGTGAAATCAATAATCATGAATTCTCAAAAAAAAAAATTCTTAAAACTAATTTCTCTATTTTTTACGAATTTAAAGAGAAATCGGTTAAACCAACGAAATTTCTGAATTTACATCAATTTCTTTTTGAATTTCGTCAGTCCAGAAAATCCCTTTTTATTCAACAATGTGTGTAAATGTCAGTTTTGGATCGCCCAAGCGTGTGGAAAAGTGGATTTTTCCACACGGTGTTGGATAAAAATAATACTCCCTTTATAGTCCACCAATAGTTATCCTGTTTCCCCCAGGTCCTTTATTTTGAGTTTGCCAAGAGACAGTAAAATTACACAGGATTCAATTTGACCTTACATTAGGGGTTGCAAGGTAATGATGAAGTATTACATTCATCTTGTTCCACGTAACAACAGGAAAGTTGCATTGACCCACATTTATTTTTGATAACTCTACGGCTTATCTTAGGCTACTCACACATTTGAGACGTACTTTTGTTTTTTGTTTCACTCGCGATAAATCATTTTTCTTTCAGCAACCGTCAAGTTCAACCTCGTTCGATGGAAACGCCATTAATTAACAAAAGAGAAAACGAACATGGCAAGTTTATGGAAATTTCGATAATTCGAATATACCATACATCCCATCACTATAATTTATGTATAGTGAAGATATCTAGCTTCAAATTTGTCATCGACATGATGATTTTTATCAAAACTAGATTATACTCTAGTCGCTAAAATACTTCGTTTTTTAAAAACTCGAAGCGAAAATGGTATCTTTTGAATGTTTTCGTTAGAAAACCAGAAAAAAATCATGGACCAAACGGTCTGGTTTTTTCAACGTGTAGGAAAAAATATAAAAAGAGCGCATTGACGCAATTGGCGGGAATTTTATCACAGGATCCTATTTAAATATAGCGGTCTCGAGATGCCAAGTAAAAAAACAAAAGTCGTTTGTTTCTTGCTTCTCTCAATTGCCTGTAATGTCTTAATACCAACATTTTTTCTCTCTCGCTTTTTCGTGCCTTTGAGGCGCTGAAAAAATTTTTCAAGCCTTCAATTAACTTGCAGGTACAACATGCACAAGTTGCAATTACGGTTTCAAATGAATTGGTTAAAACGAGTTGGATGGCTTTGTGTAAAAGCCATATCATCCCCGCAGGTAAATTGTTGGTGAAGGCAATCAGGTTACTTGCCAATTTAGTGCATTTTTCAGTTTGACATGATGACAGAGATCAGAAAATTCAAACTTACTTTGATTATTCGTACAGAAAAACAAGTTGATTCGAAAGAAATTTATGGCATTAATAAAAGCGAATCGATGGAAGAAGCGTCAATAAAAAATTGCCCATTTTTTCTGTAACAAGAGCGCATAATTTTAAGAGAGAAAATGTTGCGCTGAATCGGATGTTTTTTGGATTCGGGAAATGAATAAGTAGAGCAAAAAATGGAATTGGTTAACACCAAGAAAATTTATGCCACCTTAAGCACGTGGTTTTTTATTCACCATTCTCATCGAGTCTAATCAACAATAATTTTACCCGAGCATCACGTGCGTTGCACAAGACTTTTTCAATGTTTTCAACATACATATTTACGATTTCTTCTCGAGTCTGTGGATTTTAATTTCGGGAATATCCAGATGCATATTCATAAGTTTCTTCATAGTTTATACATGTTGAATACGTCAAGAACAAGTGTGCGCCAATCGACGAGGTCGAGGATGAGAGGACTTTGGATTTATCAATTTTTTCGACTATTCTTAGGCCCCGGGAACAATTTTATACCAGTTTATTATTATCATATCCTGTCCAGCGTCCAACAAATACGTCACGCATTTTTTAGCCATTTTTCACCCTTCATTCCCCACAATCCCCACAAACGTCACGTCGCACTTAAAAAATTAAATTTTTTTGAGAATCACTCATACTTATTCAAAAAATATAAAAATAGTTATAAAAATTCAACTTGCAATTTTCCGTTTACGAATAGCATTGAGAAATGAAAAAATCATCTCAACTCGTGCCACGCTAAGGTGATTCGAGGAGAACTAACGATAATTGTAACGAGAAGAACAAGCTTTTGTGGAAAAAAGACTGGAAACTTGGCTTTGTTCTCTTTTGAAAATTTGCATGCTCGTTTTATAGAATCTCGTAACGAAAGTTTTCGTCTCGAGTTTTCGAGTCACGTTTCGTATTCTTCTTTCACGTGCAAATGAGGGGAAAAAATGATTGCCAATAGATGCGATAGTATTGCGAGAAAATTTCGCCAGCGGACCTTTCTCCGCATCCACACCAATGCATACACATGAGCACACGAATTTTAATGCACTCTTACTACGAATAAGGAATCTCGGGTCGATAAGAAACGCTGTAGTTTTCAGATTTACTGTATCGCCTTTTTTCGTGCGAATGGCGGTGCAAAAAATTCGCAGATCGATTTCAACCGGTTTTTAAACACCATCTCACAGTTTTTTCAACAAGTTTCCCAACATGTTATTTCCAAGAACTTGGTTAAAGAAGATTTAAATGATGCCATAACTGCCACTCTTGAAAAATGTCTTACCTTTTTTCCTCTAACATATGAAAATAAATAGTCCGGAAAAATAGACGAAAAAATAAAAAAAAAATTCGTGCAGCCAACTCCACTATTCTCCTATTGTTCGTCAATCTAAAATTAAAATTCATTGTCACATCAATAACGATGTGGTTGTTGTAGATAAATGAAATTGCTTCGAAAAGCCGACACTGTTTTCCCAGAGTAATAATGCCTGGGCGGAGAACGAGAAAAAGCGAGCATGCGATGCACAACTTTTAAAAAAGAAAAATCAAAGGAGATCGGAATCTGAAGCAACAGGTAGAAAATGCGCAAGGCCAAAGTTGATGACGTTCGTGGAAAGGCGTACACAACGTAATGAGCAAAATTTTCGTCAAGGGAATCATGATAGCAGCCAATTACCTCTAATCAGATACATTGTTCACGCGGAACCTTTTTTAACCACTCTATCGAGGGTTTATCAACAAGAGGAATGTTGAAGTAATATTCTGTAAATTTTTTGTGAGATGGAAGAGAGTTTGGAAGAATGAAAAACAATAGTTCAAGTCTTGGCAAACTGGTGTTTATTGAAATTCGTCGTGTTTCTATCACCATAAGTTGAAATTTTGTTTTTAATTCTTCACATCATCATCATCATTACTCTGGCGAAAACGGGAAGACTTTTTTTATTTGAATCTCAACTTTGCATGAAAAAGTTCTTGAATTATCAATATTTAATCATGAAAATCAATTATGTTAAAAATGTTAAAAAACAGGTGATACTCAACTGTGCCTTTATTCCCGGTGTGCACTTCTAAATCAAAAAATATTCAATCACATAATAATAATTTTCACTAAATAAAAACTGATAAAATATTGTTTAGTTTCATAAACAAAACTTTTTTTTTATACAAGGCATGAATGTATATAATTTATGCAAAAATAAATCAGTAATGTCTGTAAAAGATGACAATAAAAATAAGCAATATTCTCCACTAGAGCCAAAAATTATTTAATCTTAATTTTTATTTGATACTTATGACTATTTATTACCATACAACATCAATAAATTTTTCAATACACTGCTCTTAAGTAATGATGGGGAAACTTACTGATATTCACTAATATTTATCAGTAAGAAACCTCGATCTACTGCAGGGGCGGTTCCAGAAACGGTTCTTGGGAGGGGAAATTAACTTGGATCAAAAATGCAAAGATAATGTTATCGGAATGTTCAGCCTACAGCACAAATTATGCGTAAATGTTCAGTTGTTTATAGAAAAACTTGTATGGTAATAAAAATACCGGTTGATTTTTGTAATGTATTTTATTCAAGTAGTATATTTAGTGAAGTAATATATTTTATTGCGGAAAAAAACTGTATAAGAATTGAATTCGCAAAAATTTTTCAGTATTTTCGTTTTTGCTGAAATTTTCACGAAATTTTCAATTTTTTTCAAAATTCAAGTTTTTAAAAGTTAAAAACTGTGTAAGGATTTCCTATATATCATAATTTTCAAAATTTTTCATGATGTCAAAAATTCTCAACATTTTCATTGTTGGAGTTTTAAAATTTGATACGAAATTTTTAAAGTTGACATTTTTAATTATTTTATATTTGAGATTGAACATATCCAAAAAGTTCAAAAATTATTGAATTGGCAAAAATTTTCAAAAGTTTCGATAATGTTCAAATGTTCACCAAATTTTCTATTATTTCCAAAGTCAAGTTTTTGAAAATTAAAAAATGTATAAGGATTTCCGATGTATCATAATTTTCAAAATTTTTCAAGATATTAAAAATTCTCAACATTTTCGTTCATAGAGTTTTAAAATTTGATACGAAATGTTTAAAATTGACATTTTTCATGTATCTTAGATTTGAAATTAAACATCCAAAAAATTCAAAAGTTATTGAATTCGCAAGGATTATTCAAAATTTTTGATAATGTTAAAATTTTCGTGAAATTTTCTATTTTTTTCAAAAGTCAACTTTTGAAAAACTAAAAACTGTATTCAAGGACTTCTGGAGTCTCATAATTTTAAAAGTTCGTTAAGATGTCGAAATCTTTCAAGATTTTCATTCTTAAAGTTTTAAAATTTGACACAAAATTTTGAAAATTGACATTTTTAGTGTATTTTTTATTTTAGATTTGAAACTGAACATATCCAAAAAGTTCAAAAATTACTGGAATCGCATAAATTTTCGAAAGTGTTGAAATTTCCACGAAATTTTCTATTTTGTAAAAATTCAATTTTTTAAAAATGAAAAACTGTGTAAGGATTTCCGATATATATCATAATTTTTTAAATTTTTCAACACGTCAAATATCTTCAAATTTTCGTTCTTAGAGTTCTAAAATTTGATACAAAATTTTTATCATTGACATTTATAATTAGTATTTTAAATTCGAAATTGAACATATCAAAAAAGTTCAAAAATTATTGAATTCGCACAAATTTTTAAAATTTTCAGTTATGTTCAAATGTTCACGAAATTTTCTATTATTTCAAAATTCAAGTTTTTGAAAATTAAAAACTGTATAAGGATTTTCGATATATCATAATTTTAAAAATTTTTCAAGATATCAAAAACTCTCAACATTTTCGTTCATAGAGTTTTAAAATTTGATACGAAATTTTTAAAATAGACATTTTTCATGTATTTTAGATTTGAAATTAAACATCCAAAAAGTCCAAAAATTATAGAATTCGCAAAAAATATTCAAAATTTTCGTGAAATTTCCTTTTTTTCTCAAAATTCAACTTTCGAAAAACTAAAAACTGTATTTAAGGACTTCCAAAGTATCATAATTTAAAAAGTTCGTTAAGATGTCGAAATGTTTCAAGATTTTCATTCTTGAAGTTTCAAAATTTGACACAAAAATTTTCAAAATTTGACACAAAAATTTTAAAATTGACATTTTTAATGAATTTTTTATTTTAGATTTGAAATCGATCATATCCAAAGAGTTCAAAAATTATTCGATTCGCAAAAATTTTCTGTGATGTTGAAATTTCCACGAAATTTTCTATTTTGTCAAAATTCAAGTTATTAAAAATTAAAAACTGTGTAAGGATTTCCGATACATCATAATTTTCTAAATTTTTCAAGATGTCAAAAATTCTCAACATTTTCATTCTTGGAGTTTTAAAATTTGATACAAAATTTTTATAATTGACATTTTTAATTATTTTATATTCGAAATTGAACATATCAAAAAAGTACGAAAATTATTGAATTCGCAAAAATTTTCAAAATTTTCGGTAATGTTCAAATGTTCACGAAATTTTTATTATTTCAAAATTCAAGTTTTTGAAAATTAAAAACTGTATAAGTAGGATTTCCGATACATCATAATTTTCAAAAATGTTCAACATATTAAAAATTCTCAACATTTTCGTTCATAGAGTATTCAAATTTGATACAAAATTTTTAAAATTGACATTTTTCATGTATTTTAGATTTGAAATTAAACATCCAAAGAATACAAAAATTATTGAATTCGCAAAGATTATTCAAAATTGTCGATAATGTTAAAATTTTCGCGAAATTTTATATTTTCTTCAAAATTCAACTTTTGAAAAACTAAAAACTGTATCAAAAGATTTCCGAAGTATCATAATTTTAAAAAATTCGTTAAGATGTCGAAATCCTTCAAGATTTTCATTCTTGAAGTTTTAAAGTTTGACAAAAAGTTTTTAAAATTGACGTTTTGAATGTATTTTTTATTTTATATTTTAAATTGAACAGATCTCAAAAGTTCAAAAATTATCGAGTTCGCAAAGATTTTCAAAATTTTCGGTAATGTTGAAATTTTAATAAAATTTTCTATTTTCTCAAAATTCAATTTTTCAAAAGTTAAAAACTGTATAAGGATTTTCTATATTAAAAAATTTTTTAAGATATCAAAAATTCTCAACATTTTCGTTCCTGGAGTTTGAAAATTTGATATGAAATTTTTAAAGCTGACATTTTTAATGTATTTCAGATTTAAAATTTAACATCGAAAGAATTAAAAAATTAATGAATTCGCAACATTTTTTAACATCTTCGGTAACGTTGAAATTTTCATGAAATTTTCTATTTTTCCAAAATTCAAGTTTTTAAAAATTAAAAACTGTGTAAGTACTTTCGATACATCATAACTTTTAAAATTCGTTAAGATGTGAAATACTTACAAGATTTTCATTCTTAAAGTTTTAAAATTTGACACAAAATTTTGAAAATTCACATTTATAATGTATTTTTTATTTTAGATTTGCAATTGAACATATCCAAAAAGTTCAAAAATTCTTGAATTATCAAAAAAAATTTTCGGTAACGTTGAAATTTCCACGAAATTTTCTATTTTATCAAAAATCAAGATTTTAAAAATTAAAAACTAGGTAAGAATTTCCGATACATCATAATTTTTTAAATTTTAACATGTCAAAAATCTTCAACATTTTCGTTCTTGGAGTTTTAAAGTTTGATAAAAGTTTTCAAGCATTCTTAAGACATGGAGCTCTTCGGGAGGAAAATTTGCCTCATTTCCCTCCCCTTGGGACCGCCACTGAGCTACCAATTATTATCAGTGAAGATTTTTACTGATATATCCCATGCCTACTGCAAGCAAATGTGCAGGAATGCCATGAGGACCGTCCGCGCAGGGGACACTACTTGGATCCGCTGCTATTTGGTATTTGGTTTGAGGTATAGGAGAGTGACTCGCTCGCGAGCGTATGCAGTAGCGCCTACACGCAAAAGTTGTTTTCGTTGGAAGAGTGGGAAGGCGAGCGATAAGCGCAAGCAGGTGCAGCAGCAGCAGCCTATTGGCCACAAGAGCAATGAAGAAGCACGTGGAGTATTCGGTCCCAGTCCACCACGGGGTGGGAGCTCTTTGCCTCCCTCGTCCACGTCGAGTAGATTTCTCAAAGTTGCTTTAACAATTCTTCTTCTCTCGCAACTCGTGTCACTGCAAAAAGGCATGAGCCTCGGTGTGATGAGATCGTGAAAGAAAAGGTCATTATTTTTGGTTTTTCGCGCAGCATTTACCCAAACGGTGCAAGGCCAAGGTTCTCGACAAATTTTTGGCGAAAAGTTGTGTTGAGAGGAGTTGTCACTCCTCGCGATGAAAGACGTTAGTTCGATTTGGGCCCGGATCACCGGCCGACAATACAGTGCGGTGAGCTTGAACCCCGTTGGGGAGGACAGGAATCAAGATGACGATACGAGTATTACGGTCAAGCCGCTTAAAAGCTTGAGGCGCCAAAGCTCGGTTGTTGTGAACCAGTTTTTCAGCGCCGCTTTGCCGGTCCACGCGGATGGCCGACCCAAGTGGTCAACCAGTGAGTTTTTTTTTTCGCATTTACTTCCTTCTTTTCTTGACATTGGTATTTTGGAAATTGATAAAAAATGGTGTATGGCAGTCAGTAGGTTTTTTATTAAGTAAAATCGTTTCATTTCCAAATTCAATTTGGATATTGTTCAACATTGTTGAATGAGGGAAAAAAAGTACAACTAGTTAGTAGTAATTTTACAGTTCACTAAAATTTTTTCAGAAATGGGTACCTTGGGTCATTAATAAACAAATTCCAAAAGGATTTTGTAAAATGAGTTAGTTTTTTTAAGTTATTTACAATTATGAATATAAATTGAATAACCAATGAAGTACTTCTTATTTAAAAAAATTTGCCGGAACTGTGCAATTTGTTTATTTAACAGTTTAACCTGATTTCAAAATAAATTGTTGAATTGTTTACGAGCTAGAAATTTGTTATTGACACTGCGTGCTCGATTCCACCGACAAAGCGAAATTTTTTATGAATAAACCTAATTATTTAAAAAAAAGACTCTTAGTATAAAAAATTGTCACGAGAACACAGTTCGAAAAAATTTTCAGTACATTTTTTCAAAAATGGATACCTTGGGTCATTAATAAACAAATTCCAAAGGGATTTTTTAAAATGAGTTCGATTTTTTAATTTATTTACAATCATGAATATAAATTGAATAACCCATGAAGTACGTCTTATTTAAAAAAATTTACCGGAACTGTGCAATTTGTTTATATAACAGTTTAACCTTTTTTAAAAATAAATTGTTTAATTGTTTACGAGTTAGAAATTTTTTATTAATACTGCGTGCTTGAATCCAGCCACAAAAAGCAAGATTTTTCATTAATAAGCTTAGTTTTTCAAAAAGGACTCTTGGAATTAAAAAATTGTGCCAAAAACACAGTTTGACAAAATTTTCGGTACATTTTTTCAAAAATTGATACCTTGGGTTATTAATAAACAATTCCTAAAAGGATTTTGGGAGTTCAGTTCGATTTTTCGAGTTATTTACAATAATAAATTAAATTGATAAGCCTCAGAATACGTTTCATTTCAGAAAATAAAAATACTCTAATGAGAGAAATTTATTTCAACAACTTGTTTCATGAAATAATGATTAATTTTATTTTCACTTTGTGTTCGATCTATTTCTTGGAATGTGTAATGAAGTGAGCCTGAAGTAACTGAAAAAAGTAAGTGTATTTTCACGAAAAAAATTAGTCAAGTCAAAAATGAGTCAAAAATTTATGGTGCATTTTTTTTATTTCACCACCAGCCTTGTTGCATCAAATAGAATTATTTTCAAGTACCAAATGACACGCACAGTTTCCTAAACCAATATGATAAATTTTTCTCGAAATTCTCAATAACATAATATTCTTTAAGAAATAAAAAATTCATCACTTACACTGAATTATGGTAAATGTAGGAATAAAGAACCTATTAAAAATAAATAAATAAATGAAAAACTTTTGTTGTGAGTAATAACTAAAACTCAAAAATAAAAAAAAAATTCCCTAATCAGGTATAACGGTTTTCTCTTGTCTCAATCCTCAACATGCAAATCGACTTGTGATGATTCAGTTATTATTCAAAAACCCATTCATCAAGATTACAACAGTTGATGCAATCTTGAAAATCAGATTGCGAAATTTTTCGTGTAAGGTAAAAGATCGTGAATTTTTCGTTTTTTCGAATGACGCGTTGTGACGCACGTGTTTTTTCCATGTACCGTAAGAATCGAGATAAAAACTGGCGCAACTATTTTCGGTCAATAACGAGACATTGAAAATGTGAATTAAAATTGCATTTATCGGGTAAAAAATGCGATGAATGAGAAACGCCAAGTGGTTTTTCTCAATGGTGAACGGCAAAATTCAGTGATTATTGCGTGAGAATGGTTGCAATGATCGTAAGCCGAAGAACGTGCTGCGATTCACAATGAGTGGCCGGTTAATTGCATGGCCCGCGTTGCTCGTTTTATGCTATATAATAAACTTAATCAACTCAATGACTTTATACACCGCGAAAATCGCTTCGAGATGATTGCCGCTCAACTTTTTTCAATCATCACAATTACAGCATGATCGGATTCTCATGGAGAAATACCGTAACGGCCACCTTTACACATTTTATACTCACAAAAAGTGTACGAATCGGATCATCATTGCCATCACATCCATTAGAGTTTTTTTTTAATTACCACGGTCGTGTCTGTACAGAAAATAATTCCGCCAAGGAAAATTACGCATTGTTTGTTTTTTTTTAACGTTTAGATAACAAAGCAATATTCGAAATTTTGCAGCTGATAATTTTTTCGTACCATTTGCATTTCGACTTGGGAAATCAGATGATTATTGTCGGACGAGTTTTCACACAACAGAAAATTTTCATAAATCTCATGTTAATTGTGACAAAAAAGGCGTTATATTTACGTTGGAACAAGGCGGAATTTTCCAGACGTATATTGTCACTATGAAACGTTCCATAAATGGCTCGAGTTTTTTCCATCGGTTTTTCAATATTTTTTTTACGCAAATTCTGAGTCAGATGACTCGACAATGTTGAATATCAAGTCAAACGATTCGTTTCGTCAAGATATAAATACCGATTTAAGCACTCATAAAAAGCAATTATTAAAATTTTATTCCATTCGATGGTATCGTTGAACGCTTTTCCATGAATGCTATTAAAAACGCTCCCGTTGAGTTTCTCGACGATTTCTATGGTGAATTTCAATGTTTTTCAATATTTATTCAAATTATATACTTTTTATACTCTTTGGTTATTAATTTTCGCAATTCGGAAATTTTCGCCTGTTGGAAAATTAAATTACAAAAATAAATAGTATATTTGTGCATAAATTTTTTGTGCAGCGGTCGATTGTGCATAATTTTTTGTGCAAATTTAAATTCGAGCTTTTTCTTTAATTTTACTCTCAGTGATTTTGGTTTTTATAAGAAATGGCAAATTTTTTATGAGAGTTCCGTTTTATTTAAAGTCGACGTTATAAAATTCTTAAAAAAAAATTTTGTCTTAGAAAGTGACCTTATAAAAATTAGTTACACTTTTTAAAAAAATTTTTAAATCTTGTCAAAATTAAAAAATTAATAATATTAAATTTTACCATAATATGTATTGAACATTAAAACATAAAATATTTTACAAGATCTTATTTAAATAACCGTATTAAAAAAATAATAATATTGAAAACGAATAATAAAGAAAACTTAAAACGAATTTTTTCATTAATTTTGTACAGAAAAAACTTTTTATACAAAAATTATTTCATGATAATTTCTACAGGAATTTTATAAGAAAAAATTTTTCCGTGAGGTTTTCATTAGGTTTGAATTATTGATTAATTATTATTGTTATGCATTATATATTTATTATGAAATATATCATTACCATTTAGAAGGTAGGGGGACACTTTTCCCAATCAACTTTTTCAATCGACACTTTTCCCAAAAAATCCTGTTCCCAATGAGAAGTGTTTTCCAAAGTCTTTTTTCCCAAAGTACTTTATTAGGTACTATAATAATATATTTATTGTAGTACTATTACTATTAATTATATGATTGTTGTTATTATGATTATTATATAATTATAATACTTTGATTTTTTTTCGAACGCAAATTAATTCAAAACAAATTAATGACAATTTCGTTTCAATTTTTAAATATAAATAAATATTTTTATATTTTTAGTAATTAAATAATTTAATAATTAAAAATTTTTCATAATTTGTTTTTATTTTTTTCATTATCTTACAAAATACAATAAATAATTACAGTTTAATGTCTTATTTTATATGCAAGTACATTAATAAACCGATTTCTTGTGACTATATTTATTGTTTGATAAATATTTATTGTCTAATAAAATTTTCATTTTTGATCGAAATCGATTTTTTTCGAAAAACATTTGTTCTACGAAACAACACTTTCGAAAGAACTAAAATGAAAATCAAATAAATATAATTCTACAAAGAAATTTAATAAAAAAATGTATTTTGGAACAAATATACTTTAGGAAAATGTTTCTTTGGAAACGGCATTTTTTGGGAAAATTGTCTTGGGAAAAATGTCCATTGGGAAACTTTATTTTTGGAAAAGTGTACTACAATCTAGTGATGGGCGATACCAGAAAAAAGTATCGATACCAAGGTATCGAATAATGCAAAAAATCCGATACCGATACGAGTACGATACCAAAACAAAAAGTATCGATACTAAGGGTATCGAGTATCCGATACTTTTATAATTTGAAAGGATTTAAAATATGAAAAAATGAATCGCTGAATATAAAGATTACTAATGTCTTTATTATTTGATTATACACACAATATAACTTACGAACAATATGAACATTACGAAGCAGACTTTGTGAAAACTTTCACAGCAATCGAAAAAATCTAAAAATTTCAAATCCCCAATCTTTTTCTCGGAGGCTTGAAAGAAAAATCAATTGAGACAAATGCTCAGGGTCTAATCTACTTCGACGATCAGATTCGATGAATGAAGTATTAGAGAAAAGTCGCTCGCACGGTACCAATGTCGCAGGGATTTATAAATAATTCATCGCAACAGGGTAGATATTTGGAAAGCTATGTTTCATTTCTTCCCAATGTTCTAAAGTTGCATTTTCATGCAGCGTTTTTGACGCCAGCGTCAAG